>CM062096.1:11556169-11818772 GCA_031163375.1 Conogethes punctiferalis | reverse complement strand
GTTTTTTTTTAGTTAATGTCTAATATTCAAATTTAAATATTTAATTTACTTAAAATACACTAACTACAGGCTAAGATTAACTACAAAATCAATTGTATATTCAGTATAATTTACTTTAGTTTTTAGTTTAACCAATAGATGGCGTTGTCCCATATTAAACCGCGAGTGCATTACGTTTCGTGAATTGTACTAAGGGAGTCGATAAGGTGCAAAATACACTCACTCTTTATTAGCTTGGAACTTTTTGTTTTATTTATCTCCTTGCTATATTTTTGGGTCACACTGGACATTGTGGTCCTTCGAGCCGGATAAAGGCTACCTAGAAGGAGTTGTGCGGTTGACTGTTCCTGTACACCGACGAAGTGACGGATTGTCGCTTATGGTGTATTACCTAGGAGGACCTAGGAACACTACGGAAAGATCATTTGGCGTGACGGACGAGGTGCTGTGATGTTCGAGACGGCCGCTAGACGGCGCTAAAAGCAGCAGCGTGTGCGGATGACAACCAGGGGGCGCTAAAAGCAGCGGCGCTTGTGAACGCCGCCAGAAGGCGCTAAAAGCAGAGGTTTGTTTATGAACAGCAAGACGACGGTGGTGTTGTGAGTAAAACTATTTATTACATACAGAAACAATATAGTGATTCGGACTTAGAATATTTTGATGCAAATTTGGGTGTTGTAATTTTTCGTAGAGTAAGTAATTTAGACTTAGAATAGTTTTTAAAAAAGTGAACCGACGGGGAATCCATGCCCAATTTTTGTTTATGTGTTAAATACTCAAACACTTAGAATAATTTTTGAGATTTTTTACCGGACTTTAACTTTTCGCTGTGTTTTATGAGCTCTGTCGTTTGTTGAAAGTGAACTATGTATGTAAGTAATTTGATTTAGATGTTACAGTTGGGATTTATTTCACGAGTGTTTATTTATCTGTGGTTCTAATTACAAGTTGTTATTGCATAAATATTTTTTTTTGTGTCTGTTTGTTTTAAATTAACTTAAATAAAATTAGAAATTGTTATTTACCGGTGTCTATTGTTTCCATGTCTTTTGCGTCTATAGCTGATTCTTCCGAAATTAGTATGGAGACCTTAGCTAATTTACAAAAGGATGCCACTATTGCGATTACTAAGGGAAGAATTAACTTCAAAAAGTCTCCTAAAGAGAGGCTCACTCAGGCATACATTGACACTCGACTGGAAACTCTAGAGACCCAATGGAAAGCGTTTGTTGACACACACAGAACCATTATAACAGATGTAGACGATGATGAGTATAGAAATTCTAAGTATTATAATGATTCTGTTTATGAAAATACTCAGGAGCTGTTTTGTGATTATAAAACTGAGTTAAAAGAATGTTTGCGTAAGGTTATAGGCTCATCGTGTGACAATGGTCAGGGTTCAGAATCACAGCCGGTGATTTCAGTTAAAGCTCCACAGGTAAAACTACCTAAGATAACCATTCCCACTTTCAGTGGTAAATATACAGAATGGACCACTTTTAAAGATTTATTCGAATCTCTCGTTCACAGGAACACTAGTTTAGAAAATGTTCATAAATTGCATTACCTAAAAGCTCATTTATCGGGTGAAGCAGAGCAGTTGCTAAGACATGTCCCTGTAACGGACGCAAATTACTGTGACGCTTGGGCTTTGTTAAATAGGAGATATAGCAATAAAAAATATTTATCAAATTGTTTATTTAAGCGTCTTCTGGGTCAAAGCACTATTGCAAGTGAGTCATCAAAAGGCCTTAAGGAGTTGCTAGACACTACTTGTGACTGTTTAAATGGTTTAAAAAACGTAGGTCTTCCTACCGACTCCTGGGATGTCATAATCATTTTCATTATTAGCGCCAAGTTGGATCCGGAGTCACGTAAGTTGTGGGAAGCCGAAATCGGTAGCTCAGACGATCATCCTTCTATGACTCAATTTAAATCGTTTTTGGAGCATAGATTTCGATCCTTAGAATTTTTAACTCCTAAATCAAGGCCTGCACAAGTTCGTACCACGGTAATTGCTCATCATGCTTTATCTACTTCATGCCCATTCTGTTCAGAGAGCCATAGGTTGTGTAACTGTCAAACTTTTGCCGACGAAACTGTAGAAGCACGTCGTGATTTTGTTCATACTAATAGTTTATGTTACAATTGTATGTGTCCGGGTCACTCAGTATTTACATGTCGCCAAACTTCTAGGTGCCGCATATGTAAGAAGAAGCATCATTCTCTTTTACATCCAAGTGTACCCAAGTCAACTGAAAATAATGTTGATAGTCCCTCAGTTGACAAGAGTGTAGTCGCAAACGTGTCAACATCTCTCTCTGACTGTGAAGTCGATAATGTCGCAGCTTTTCATTCACACAGTCAAAGCGAGGTTCTCTTGGCTACTGCTATGATTAAAGTCGAGTCACAGTCTGGTAAGCTTTCTACATTTAGATCTTTGATAGATCCGGGCTCCCAGGCTTCCTTTATTACCGAATCTGCAGTACAGTTGCTAGGCTTGCAACGTGTTCCCAGTAAAACTTTAATTTCAGGTGTAGGTGATAGGGTCGATCACATCGTTTCTAGAGCAACGGTGAATTTTAGGCTTCATTCGATTCATGATCCTACTTTTGTCATTCCTGTAAGAGCACACATTTTAAGCAAATTGACATCAGACATCCCATCGCGGAAGGTTAAGATTCAGCCATGTCAAAGTTTGCTGCAATTAAAGTTAGCTGATCCTACTTTCCATACTCCTGATAAAATCGACATTCTTTTAGGAGCCGACATTTACAGCCAGATAGTCGTAGAAGGGTTGATGAGGAATACACCAGGCTCACTGATAGCTCAAAACACACGTCTTGGGTGGATACTGTCTGGCCAGGTTCAGTCGGAATCTGTTGACAGTTCTCAGTTGTGTATGAATAATACTATAATCAGTATGCACGCACGTACGGACGATAACAGTTTTCTTGAGAGCTTGCCTGAACCGGAGTCTGGTCCGTCTATCATCGTTCGAAAGAAAATATATACGAAAGGAGAGCACAAATGTGAGCGGTTTTATGTACAATCCAGTCAATCAACGATAGGAGATGCTGAAGATCGCTATATACCTAGGCTTCCATTAAATTCTTCTAATCCTCAAGGTAAGTATGGTCCGTCTTGGTTAGCAGAAGAGCATATCGATTACAGTCCACATGGTTGCAGCCAAGACCCCAATTTACAAAGAAAATCAACAAGGAATGTAAGAATAGGTGCCGGAACTAGTAGTGAACAGGTTGGGTTATGCCCTAGATTTTCTTCATTTCTTATAATGGTTATATTTTACTGTTGGAGATTCATAGCCGCAGCCTCCAATAAAATTCGGATACAAACATGTCCTATATTTCATAAATGCATTCAAAGCTTTATAGTGTGGCAGCAAATCACTTTTATGTTAATTAGGCAAAGTCAGGTTGATAATTTCAAGCTTCAGATAAAGTGTTGTTCCAAAGGTCATCAGGTTAGTAGGAAACGTACTGTCAATAGTCTCAATCCATATCTTGATGTTGATGGAGTCCCCAGGGTGGGCGGTACGTCGCAGAGGTCACAATTAATATTGGGGCAGCGATTGCCTACTCTGAGGTCATTCATATCCCATTTGTCCGATTTTCTGGTCAAAGATGCTCATGAACGAATGATCCGTGGTAACTCTCAGCTGATGCTTGCGGTCAGCTACCTTAAGTCAAAGTATTGGATTATGAATGCTATAAGAATAGTGAAGATGTGTGTTCTGCACTTAGCATATGGTTTGCGTTGGATATTGTTAACGGCTTCCAAATCACTTTAAGGCTTGACTTCCACTGGCTCGAGTAACTCACACTCCCATGTTTCAGATCCCATTTCCACTATTCAGACAAGTGGTGTGACAATGCTTTCCTTATCCAGGAAAATTCTTTGGTTAGAAATAATATATCTGTGTATCATTCGGCCAATAAAACCGAGTGGCATTTTGTTAGAACCCGAATTTCGGCTGGTATAAGACCCAGAAAACACTGCTTGACGAGAATCGTGGGAAGCTCTTTTCTCACTTTTGAGGATATCCCTACCCTGTTACCTCAAATCGAGACCAATTTCACAAACTTGTGATACAGCAATGCTTAGCTCTCACTCCGGGTCATTTTCTCGTAGGCGATCCAATTATTCTTTTGTTTTTATGTAATGTATGAGTCATACAATGTAAATACAAGATAGTTTTATTGAAACTACACGTTGGCATTTGACGCACAGGATGTTCAAAGAATATAAGCGAAAGTAGTCCCAGGAGTACTTAGTACATAGTCCATTCATTTGCATAAAGTTTGTTATTAGTAAAAAAGGATGATCTTCCTCCTACACGGCTATAAGACATAATTATTACTAAGAAGCATGTTTAATATTAATGAGGTTTGAATTTAATCACGGGTGTGCTAGGCTTGCAATGATTTTGTGACTAAAAGACCCAATTTTATTATTTTAGTTGTGCGTTTTGCCTGTGGCTAGCTGAATTCTTATTGTTATATTGTGCAATAAAATACTATATGGTTTTTTATTTTATTTGATGTTATGTAGTGAAATAATTAAAGATTTTTTTTACATTGTTAACCTTTAAATGTTTAACATGAATTATTTAACTTTTTGGTTTACTTGTATTAGTTTTAAGGATGAACTGTTTCATTGGTCATTTGCTGAACTAGATAAATGTGTTAAGTTTATTGAGATTTACAATTCTTGAGTCTATATTTAGCTTAAGAACCATTTTGTTTCACTGAGTTACTGTTGTTCTTATTTCTTTTTTAATTCGATATGTATGTCATGTCAATTCAGTTTAGTTTCTTAAATTTTTGATGTTTAGTTGTTAATTTTGTTGTGTTTTTTTGTTATATAAATACTAGAACGGTTTCACTATGCTATGTATAACTGTGCATTATAATTAAGGTATCGATTTTGTTACAATCGTCTCATAACGTAACTGTATTGATGGACAATGCTGTCCATGGTGGGCGGTATGTCTAATATTCAAATTTAAATATTTAATTTACTTAAAATACACTAACTACAGGCTAAGATTAACTACAAAATCAATTGTATATTCAGTATAATTTACTTTAGTTTTTAGTTTAACCAATAGATGGCGTTGTCCCATATTAAACCGCGAGTGCATTACGTTTCGTGAATTGTACTAAGGGAGTCGATAAGGTGCAAAATACACTCACTCTTTATTAGCTTGGAACTTTTTGTTTTATTTATCTCCTTGCTATATTTTTGGGTCACACTGGACAGTTAACTCAATAGACAACAACTTTATTTTACTCTACGGTCCATTTATTTTAATGTCAAAATAAATTAAACAAAAATAAATTTATTCTTATGTCTAAATGTTTCCAGTGGGCGTACGGAGAATATAAATGCAATATACTTACAACGGGGATGAAAGGGAAAGACATATCATTTCACTCCAAGCCAACCTCACCTGCCCGTGGTGCATCCTGCCGAATAACAAACGAGGCGCTGGCCTCCGACTGGTGGCGGTTTAACCATCACAATTGTAGGCGTACCTAAATACCACAGACCGATGACAGGCAGCAGCGTCACCGGAGCGAGAAGCTACGCCCTGCGATCGCCAACCCGCGTGGCGTGATTATGGGTATATCCTCCAGATGTAAAGTAGCGAACAACTGATGATTTTTTAGTTTAATATAATTCAACTAGAGTTATAATAAAACACGAAGAACTAAATTATGTTTTTATGAAGTTTGCAATCTAGTCGTGCAAGGTTTGATGTTTTACAAATCACCCAGTACCTACAATATTTTACACAGCGAACTATTTCTACTTAAAGGAAAATACACATTTTCAACACTTGTTTGTAACTTTGAGCTGAATAAATTAGTCTACCGTTTGATTAAAACGTAGTTGTCTAGAAACGAGACAAAAGCAAAGAAGAGCATGATTAAACATCTAATTTCGTTGACGAAATTCTAAATTTGAGATAGAATCAAAATTGCGATTTATAACCTGTAGTAGGTACGAGTATAATCTCAACTAAAACTCACACTCGGCAGCTTCGCTCTTCTGGCAACTCACTCTTGGCTACTCCTTTACACCATTCCAGCTTCGTCTCCAACTCCTTCTGCGTACAATCCATTAGGCTCTGGAACAGACTACCTGAAAATATCCGCAGTGCTCCTAGCAGGGCATCGTTCAAGATTAAGGTTCATAAGTACTATCAGCTCCAACTTTCCGCGCATTAGCGGCTTCTCTTCACATCTCGTCGTCGTCCTATTAATATTTATTTATTGATATATATTTATTTATACAGGTTTATATACTTATTTTTACCTAAATATATATATTATATACATATATAGATATTTAAAATATTATTAGTATAAGTATAGTAAATAGTTATTATGTTTATGTAATTATGTATGCTATGAATCAACATTTAAAACATTTTTATTCTATAGTGGTCCTTTTTTGTTTTGGGTCTTCCTAAAAGTCTCATATTTACCTATTTGTTTGTAGCACACTACCTTCTTACTGTTTCTTCTTAGCCCAATGGTTGACTGGTAGAGAATGCCTACGTGACATTAAGTCCGCCTTTTGTACAAACTTTATGTGCAATAAAGATTCAATAAAATAAATAAATAATCTTTAGTAATTCGCCTGTAGTTAGTGCTAGTAACATACAGACAGACAGAAAGACAAAAATTTTACAGATTGCATTTTTGTCATCAGTATCGATCACTAATCATCCCCTTATATCCCCAGTTATTTTGAAAATATATTTCATGTACAGAATTGACCTCTCTACAGATTTATTATAAGTTTATATGTAAAGTGTATTATTATATACTCATGTATTTATTATATTTGTATTTTATTTAGTACTCATGTATTTAATATTTATGTTTTACTATCAACAATCTCTGTCAGTCTATAGCTCACCTCACCCTGTCTGTTTAATTTATCCTCTACCCTAAGGTTGCCTAGAAGAGATCGCTTGGAGCGATAAGGCCGCCTAATTGTACAACTAATGTCCATTTTACTAGTTTTAAGTTGATCGTATGGTGTGCAATAAAGTATATCTATAAGTATAGATAGATATATATAGATAGATGACTTTCATGATGTATTTTTGAATTTATTGCTACTGCTGTCCGCAATCCTATTATGATACACTTGAAAACAATATTCAAACCAAATTTCAACTAGCATATTCCTTTTTTCAGGCAATAACCGCCAGGTAAATCCATTCTCACATTATCTCAGAGCCGGTCAAAAATGAAAAGGGAATACTGAACCTTATTATTTCCATAAAAAATCCCTTGAGTCCGCATAAGTCCCTGAGCCTCTAAACATCCCTCTAGGTCTTGTTTATCAAAAAAATAACTCCAGTTTATCGAATAAGTAGGGACAAAGAGTGGTTAAACTAATCTTGCACGACCACCCCCGCATAATATATCAGCTTGCCTTCTAAGACGGCCTTTTCTAGCGAACTGCTTTTGATAAAAAAAAAGTAGCCAAGTGTGGCTAGGACTCTTTTCAGAGGGTTCCGTACAATTTTATTTCATAGCATTAGGATATGCCTGTAGAATATTTGTATGAATGATTTTTAGTAAATAATTAGCCCAATGGTAAAGTCTTAGGTATACCCTTATGCGGCATTAAGGCCGCCTTTCTTTCTGCTTTATTATTAGAGTACGAAAGGTGGACAATTAAACGGTGGTAAAATAAAAATTTAATTAATTAATTAAATAGGTTGTGATGGAACAAAAGGTTACCAAAGTAAGTACGATTTCATTTACTTGTACTGTAATCCTTATAAATTTGTTTACTCTAGGTCTATACGAATTATCTTTTATCTATGTGTTTAGTTACGAAATGTTCCCGGAATATATGCGAAAAGTTATAAAATATGGTTAATAACTATTTAATGGTAGTATCTTTGGGTTGATTAGAAAACTGGCAGCTTCAATTAATCGCAAATATAAGTGCCGATGTTTTAGGCTAATGCACCATTCGGGTATCATCGGATTATTCACGCTTTAGATATAAATGGTTTAACCATTGCAACACCGAGGTCGCCGTGAAGTGATCCGTTCGTATCGACTTAATTGATATACCTATAACCGTGTACGATTAAGGATTTCATTCGTTATTTTTAAGTTACGGTACCCCAAAATGGCTTATAAAAGAACAAAATTTTACGGCAATGTGCGCCCGGAAGTGTTAGGACAAAAAGGTTGTATTGCTCATCAATATTGACGAGTTCCCCGGCATTATAGTATCATGTTGCCGCCGAACTGGCTACATGTTGCCGTGAAAATGTTCGTCGTTTAGTGAACGCTAAGGAACTTGAAATGGACTCCGTTTTACCGGAATGTGTCGGGTTGAATTTGCGGTTGTGTTTTGTAAGGTGAATAACACACTGCTACGAACCAAGCGGCATGTTGCATGTAGACGCTACGCGCGTACTTAAGGAATCTGCATCATTGTGCGTGTGTTTTACAACTCGGTGTGCTTTACCTTGCGTATCGACTGCACCCACGCGCGTAGGTGCGTGTTAATCTGCTTGTAGGCGCGTCATCAGTAAATTACGGGTTGTAAGAGAGCGGCTTATCATCTTTTCGCTCCAAGCCACCCTCACCTGCCCTTGGTGCACCCTGCTAAATAACAAACGAAGCTCTAGCAACCGACTGGTGACGGTATAACCATTACGATTGAAGGCGTAAATAAATACTACAGGCCGATGACGGGCAGCATCGTCACCGGAGCGAGGAGCTACACCGCGCGATCGCCAACCCGCCTGCCCAGCGTGGTGATTATGGGTATCTTTCTCCAGATGTTTGCCTTAAGTGGCGAACAACTGGAGAGGCCCATGTCCAGCAGTGGACTGCAATAGGCTAATGATGATAATGAAGCGCGTGATCTGCATGAACGCGCGTGGATGCATATTCCATGTGTTAGACTGTGTGTCTTTTATACGTGCGTGATTCGTCACAGTGTGTTAATCGTGTAAGACGTCGCGTTTATTAAATTAAAGAGTTATTGACGTTATGACTAATACTATTGCTGGGTATAATAAAGCGGGTGGGTGATGTAGTATACTAGGAGAATATCAGGAAACGGGCAGCAGCGTTAACCTGGGTACAAACAAAACCTACTG
The DNA here is from genome assembly GCA_031163375.1 of Conogethes punctiferalis. Lineage (NCBI taxonomy): Eukaryota > Metazoa > Arthropoda > Insecta > Lepidoptera > Crambidae > Conogethes > Conogethes punctiferalis. The sequence goes on along the minus strand of CM062096.1, from coordinate 11,809,597 downwards.
CGGTCACCAACCCGCCTGGCGAGGGTGGTGACTCCAAATGACAATTTTCATTAGGGGAGGCCTATGTCCAGCAGTGGACGTTTGAATAAGGCGAGACGGAAGTATACAAACTATAACAAAAAAAAGATATGATGTTTACCCATTACAGTTATTTAATAGGAGTCGCTCTAAAACTGATAATTTCATCATCATCATCATCAGTCCACTACTGGACATAGTTCTCTCCTAATTTTCACCACTTAGATCAATCCCGGGCTTCTTTCATCCAGCACCTGCCAGTCGCTAATAGGTACTTTATTTTGTTCCTATAACACAAAATTCAAAACTTCTGGCTCGCTTTAAATAGAAATATTAACATTACGTAGTCTCCCTGGGGTGAAATAAAATGTTCGGTGCTTTAGCTGACTAAATAGTTATAGTTGGCAATAAAATAAATGAAACATTGAGCGAGACTGGCTTAATTAACAAAAGCCCATTGTGCCCGAATGTGAGCGCGAGATGTATGCGCTCGGTAGTTGAAAAACTTAACTGTTTTATTAATTGCATTTTCGGGTTTGATTATTAACCTTTTCCTTGTCCAAGGTCCAGGCACAATAGAATTTCAGTTGTTATGTATCATATGTGATACACAGGACAGGGAACCTGTTAAATTGTATATTGCTTGACTGGCCTGGAGGCTTGGTAGTGACCCTGACTTCTGAAGGGTCGTAGGTTCGATCCCCAGACGAGACAATCATTCCTGTACATGTTCCGTCAATGTTGCTGTCCACCGCTGGACATACGCCACTCCAGGTGTTCCCCACTTTAGGCAAACAATGGGGGGATTCGCCCAGAATCGCCACCCTGGGCAGGAGTTAACGATCGCAGGGTCACAGTCATCAGTCATTAGTATTTAGCTACGCCTTCAATCGTGATGGTTATACCGCCACCAGTCGGTTGCCAGAGCCTCGTTTGTTAATCTATACCTCGGCAGGATGCACCACATGCCGATTAGGGTGACTTAGAGCGAAAAGGTGATAGGTCCCTTACATCCATTATTTATTTTTAATGGTTGTAAGCTAAATAGATAGTTAAATGACGGACTGTGAGAACCGTAATTAAATGAAATGAAATGCACTATAAAATGTATTTTTCTATACTAAATGTTTTAGACAAAATATTGTATTCTTATATTTTTATGTTTAATATCGTAAATCTTACGTTGAATAGCGAAAATACAATCGACCACATTAATCTAGGCACAAATAAATACCCTTTCTGATTGCCACTCATTAGTGTTATAGTGAAACACGATGAAATACTTTCTGAGAACATTCCCTAATTTTTTAGCGTTCCGTAGCTCACGCTCCGAGCCCTTAGTGCGTAGTTTTGCCATGGCTATTCCTCCGTACCGTTCGTCTGTCCTTACCGTAGGTACTGTGCTTAACGAAAGTCGATCAAAGTGCTAAAAGGAAATCACAAAAAATAATTTTCTTTTTGGGGTTTGCGTAAATTGCGGATGATTTTTTTACTCAGGTCTACACTACGTAGTGTGCGGTATAATTAGATGAATCTTATAAATGTTGAAAGGTAGAAGACAAAATTTTATTAGCAAAAATCTGAAAAAATCATCATGGTGACTAACATTATAATATTAAATAATAATAAGTATCTATGTATATTAATAATAAAGTATCTTATTAAACTATGTACCTATGTATGTAATATGTTATTGTTATGTATATTTTATTTAAGTGTATTTAAATATATTTATATGTATATGTGTATGTCTATGGAATATATACTTCTTGGTATATTTATGTAATAATTTTACGTATTTAATATAAAATAGTTAGATAGTTTTGCACTGGGTTACCAATTTCCTTAGTCAATCTGGTTTCCTCTACCTGAAGGTTGTCTGGAAGAGATCGCTATAAGCGATAAGACCGCCTAGATTGTACTTTGTGTTGTTTGTAATATATTTCCTGTAATGTCTGTGTTTTTGTGCAATAAAGAGCATCTATCTATCTATCTATTATAATAAACTTAAAATAAAACGATTACTTTGCTAGTTCAAGAGTTATAGAGTCCCACATGCATCCCGAGCTTTCGTTCGGCACACCATCTTACCGGGGCGGGTGACGTGGTAGAGTCCTCTTAAGGTCTTCTCAAGGCTTAGCAGCGATAGTAGGATCATCACCGTAGTGGTCAGCGGGATACCTTGTCACCATTCACAGCGTCTATCCGTTGCACACGCCGAAGGTCCGAAGGAAGGTCTGAATGCAAAGCCAGCTGTCTAATCCCACGTGTTATTATGGGTAACTACGGAACCAAATTTCTTGCGTGGCCATAAGCCCTTGACCGGTTTTTGTGAGTACATTTAGTGGTTCTTTGCTGAGTGAGCTTGGAAAGAAAATTATTAGTCTAGCCATTTGAAGAAGTACATACTACTAAGAGATTAATTGTGTTATAAATCAAGATAATAAAGTAACAACATGTACTTTGTATCAAGCTGTTTGTGTTAAAATCCTTAAATATATAATTAATCTGAATCTTTGTTGGTTAGTTTCTCAGTCGTTATAAAGATTGGTTACCGTAGTAAGTTTTATTTGTACCCAGGTAAACGTTGCTGCCCGTTTCCTGATATTCCCTCAGTCATCTACGACACCCAGGGGATGAAATCTTAACTAATATTATAAAGCTGAAGAGTTTGTTTGTTTGTTTGAACGCGCTAATCTCAGGAACTACTGGTCCGAATTGAAAGACTCTTTTTGTGTTGAATAGACCATACATCGAGGAAGGCTTTAGGCTATATAACATCACGCTGCAACTATTAGGAGTGAAGAAATAATGGAAAATGTAAAAAAAAAACGGGGAAAAAATAACTATTCCACGCGGACGAAGTCGCGAGCACAGCTAGTGAATTATATTGGCAAGCTTTAATTTTTCCGTCCTTGGTAACTATTTTAGTAATCTGCCGCTAGACTTAATGATGCGTGGTGCTCCCCAACTTCACTCGAGCGATGAAATTATCCTGAATTATAAACTACGAGCGGTTACTTCATAGATTTATGGTGCTTCATATAGGTGTGTAATATATTCTAACGTGATAGGTATTCGCCGCCCACACTTTGCTTTGACAGTGGAAAAAATATGTTTGAAATATCTGATCCAGGTTTGGTACCTCATTTGATAGTGATTATTACACACTTGTGTGATGAACACTTGGGCTTGATCTGTGTCTGGGTGTTAGTTAGTTAGTTAGTTAGTTTAGACGGGCCAGTTTCCGCAACCAGGCGTCTGAGCGCCCATTTTGCGTGTGGGTGGGCCGATGTAACTTAACATTCTAAAATGTTTTTCATTCCCGCCACCCCAGCTCATCCAAGAACCTCAGCAGGCCATTCAACCTGGTGAAGATGTCTTGGAGAGTGCCGGGCTGGCCAAGATGTTTCAGCCGGAATGCTGCCAGTTCGGGACATTCCAGCAGAATATGGGCGGCTGTTTCCTCCGTCTCTAGGCAAGCTCTGCACAAGGGGCTGTCTGTGATGCCTAGGTTTTGGAGGTGTTTGTTATATGGCCCGTGGCCTGTCATGGCCGCCACGATCTGCCTTAGTTGGGCTCTACTTAGGTTAAGTAATCGTTTAGTTAGTTTTGGGTTGATGGCCGGTAGGGCCATTTTTGTTTGACGGCAGTCTGCCTCACCGATCCAAAGTTGTTCATGGATGGCTTTTGTTCTGGCCCGGATCTGTGTTTTAATCCAGTTCTTTGGGAGTGGCACTAAAGGTTCCGGACCTTGTATTATTGTTTCGGAACCCTTCCTTGCCAGTTCATCCGCCTTATCGTTACCGCATGAGTTGCTATGTCCCTTGATCCACTGCAGGGTGACATTGTTATGCTCGCATAGTTCCGTCAAGGTGTTATGACAATCCAGCACTAATTTAGAGTTGCAAGCGTGACTCTGTAGTGCTTGGAGAACTGATTTGCTATCCGATAGGATGCGTATGTTCTGGTCTTTGATTCCCCTTTGGGTCGCCGTGCCTGCGGCCGTGGTGATGCCGAGGCATTCGGCTTGGAAAACAGTGTTGTGTTTGCCCAAGGGTTTGGATATGTTCATATTTAGGTCGTAAGAGAACACTCCGCATCCTGTGCCTGTACTGGTTTTGGATCCGTCAGTGAAGATGCGGAGGTCACTCATATTTAGACCTTCTTTGCCATCGTCTTGTAGTTCTATTCTGTACTTTTTGTGAAAGATGTGTTTAGACATCATGTTGTCGTTCGGTGCGTCCGCTAGTGGGATGTCCGCACCTACTTTTTGCAGAATGTTAGTGTGCTCCGTTATGGAGGGGCTCAGCAGTCCAAGTTCTTTTAGTCTGTATGCCGTTTGGGCCGCTTCTTGTTGGATGAAGAGGTGCAGCGGCATGAGATCAATAATTGCCTCTAGGGCCGCGGTAGGGGTTGTTCTCATGCAGCCTGTCACCGCCATGCAAATTGTTCTTTGCCAGCTCTGTAGTTTTTGTTGTGTGGTGGTAAGTTTGGTTCTTTTCCACCACACAAGTGAGCCGTATGTTATCATTGGTCTTATTACCGCAGTAAAAAGCCATAATGTTAGCTTGGGGTTAAGTCCCCAGCTGTTGCCTAGCATTCTTCTGCATTGCCAGAAGGTTATGCTGGCTTTGTTCAGCTTGTTTTCCAAGTGCTTGGCCCAGTTCAGCTTCCTGTCCAGAAGCTGGCCTAGGTATTTCACTTCGCTGCTCAATTGCAGGGTAGTGTTGAAGAGTTTCGGTAGGTTGTAGTTACCTAGTTGTTTCTTATTTGTGAACATAACTAATTCGGTCTTAGCTGGGTTCACATTTAGTTTGTATGCTTGGCACCATCTCTCTACAGTAATGAGTGCGCTGCGCATCAGTTCGCAAGCTATTCCAGCGGTTTTGCTCTGTATGAGTATGGCCAGGTCGTCGGCGTAGCCTACTGTGAAATAGCTGTTCTGGTTTAAGGTAGTTATTAGTTCGTTGGCCACCAGGTTCCATAGTAGTGGTGAAAGGACCCCACCCTGAGGGCATCCTTTGGTTACTAGGGCGCCTTGGTCCTTGTCGGGTCCTATTCTTACCACTCTGTTAGCTAGCATATTGTGTATCCAGCTTCTGATGGTCTGGTTCACATTATGCTTTGTTAGCGCTGAGTCGATGCTGTCGAAGTTTGTCTTGTCAAAGGCCCCTTCAATATCGATAAAGGCGCCGAGACAGACCTCCTTGTTCTCCAGAGATCTCTCGATCTTGTTTACCACGGAGTGCAATGCGGAGTCTGTTGATTTCCCCGCACTGTATGCGTGTTGATGTTTATGTAGTGGGTGTCTCAATAGTATCCCATCCCTGAGAAACCTGTCGCATAGTCTCTCTAACGTTTTTAGTAGAAAGGATGTTAAGCTTATTGGTCTGTAGGCCTTGGGATCGGAGTAATCGGTTTTACCTGGTTTGGGAATGAAGATTACTCTTACCTCCCTCCATTGCTTAGGTATGTAGCTGTAAGCAAGGCTAGCCTTAAATATGTTGCATAGGATGCTGTTGAGGGTGCAACTGCCCCATTGTAGGAGAGCCGGGAAGATGCCGTCGCACCCTGCTGACTTGAAGGGTTGAAATGTGCTCAGTGCCCACTCAACCCTGTCAGGGGTTACGATTTCCTCGGCTATCTCCCAGCTATTTGGGGTAGAGCAGTGGGTTGTGTCAGCCCAGATTGTATCTCTAATGATTTTACAGTCTGGGAAGTGTGTTTGTAAGAGGATTTCTCGGGTTTCCTCTGGGGTTTTAGTGTAGGTGTTGTCCGGTTTCCTGAGGGAGCCCGCCTCCAGTTGGGGTCCCTTACTGAGGATTTTGCGGACTCTGTTTGCTTGTTGGGCGCTCTCAATATTGGTGCAGAAAGTTCTCCACCCTTGGGAGCGCCTGTAACGGAGTAGTTTCTTGTATTTCGACTTCTCGTCGTAATGGTTGTCCCAGTCTGCTTCGTTGCAGGTGTTAATTGCTCTATTGAATGTTTTCCTGACCCTCTTTCTGGCCCTGTCAAGGTCTTGGGTCCACCATGGTTGGTTTTTGGCCCTGCCAGATTGAGGGTTGTTTAGGGGGCAGGAGGTTTCGTAACTCTCTATGGTTGACTTAGTTACTGTACTGACGTATTCCTCCAGGCACCCTGTGTTTTCCAATTTAATTGGCGTTTTCAGGTCGCGGAGTTTCAGGCTTAATAGCTTGCTGAACATCGCTTTGTTTGTTTTGCGTGGGTTTCTAAATGGTTGTGTAGAGGTTGTTTGCAGGTCAATGCTAAAACGGATCCACCTATGGTCTGAACATGATGCCTCGTCTGAGACATGCCAGTTTTTGATCATATCGGCGCCCCTGTTATTAGCGAGTGTTAAGTCTATGATGGTTTGAGATCGTCTGGTGACAAATGTGGGTTTGTTACCTGTGTTTATGACGTCTAGGTTGGTAGTGGCAAGAAAGTCAATGAAGGTCTTACCCCTGTTGTTGGTATCCTTACTGCCCCAGATAGTGTGGTGACAGTTGGAGTCTGTTGCCACTATGATGTCGAGGCCCTCTGCCTCGCAGTACTGGATTAGACGCGCCAGGTCATGAGGAGGTGGGTCCTCATTCTCGGGCATGTAAACTGAGGCTAATATCAAATCGCCTCCGTCTGTTTTAGTTCTTATAGTTGTTATATCTCTGGAACAGAAATCTGTTAAGATGTTCGCACAGATGTTGTTAGTAATGTATATGGCAGCCCTAGGGTGGGCTGTGTTGGTAACCATCAACTTACCGTTGAGATTTGCTAAACCCTGTATGGTGCCAGATCTTGACAACCAGGGTTCTTGTATAAATGCTACGGCCCAATCATTAACCTCCAGCCACTTCCGTAGTTGGGCCGTAGCAGTTTGGCTGTGGTGGAGGTTAATCTGCAGGGCTTGGCTAGCCCTCAAATGGTGAGCCATCCGTGGTATCCTCCCCTGCGTCGAGGACCAGGTCCTCTAACCCCTTCGCCCACTCTCCCGAACACTCCGAATCACTCCCGTCGTCACTCGATAGAATGACGTCGGGTGCTACCTCGGGGTCGGTGAGCAGGGCGTCGCTGGGTGGTTCGCTGTCACCGGTGGCCTCCGGTGTTGGTTGTTCTTTGGTGGTCGGCTGCATGGTGGGTCCGGTGCGACCCGGGTCCGTAGGAGGCAGGGGCGCTTCCGAGAAAACGCCTCTGCTAACCTCGAACCGGACATACACAGAACCCATGATGTATCCCATCCTGCGATCCCGTTCTATTATCAGAGGTATGATGTCGTCAGGGATCCCGACCACGACGAAAGTCCCGTTTTTCTGTGGGAGAGTGGCGTAGACCAGCCATCTCTCCACGCCTGCCCATTCGTTGAAGTAGCGCAGACACTCGCCGATCTCCCTGTGGGTGCCCGCCCCCGGGATCATGATGCCGCACCTCGTCCTTTTCATGACCTCCGCGGGCCTGCACACCTTTAGGGTATCGCCTGAGGAGAGTACTGTGCTACCTACCGTTGTCTTGAGCCACTCCAGGGTGAGGGAGTTGGAGCACCCCACCTGGAGAGACCCGTTGATGTATGTGGGTTTCCCCTGGAAACCCAGTCGTTCTTCTGGCGGAGGGAGTTTGCTCTGTCTGATGTGGGCCATAACCCTCGTCGTCAGAGTGGCCTCGATCTCCGCAGCTTGTTCTCTGGTCAGGCTACCAGTGTTGGTGGTAGTGATGGCCGCGATGATTTCAGCCCTGGAGGCTGCGGCGTAGGTTTTGGGGGCTGAGTCGGTGCGCTGCTTCTTCCGATCGCCCCTTGGTGTTATGGATTCGTCCAGGGTCCGCTTGCTGGCTTTCGGCCCCGGTTTGGTGTCCTTTCCCCCAACCTGTCCCATCGGTCCGGCTTTCGCCTCGGCAGGAGGGGTCTGGGTCCCGCCTGACGTGCGCCCCAGACCGCTGGGTCCAGGCTGGGGGTTGTCCACTGCCAGTGCCGATGCCTCTGCAAGGGCCTTCCTACCGCGGTGACGCTTACGCGTCTTCGGGTTGGGGCGTTTTTTCCTGCCCTGTACGGGGTGTTCTGTGGTACTCGCGGACGACGCTGTTTGTTTTGGCTTGGAGCTACGTCGCTCCACCAAAGTCCAGGTGTCCGCTGTGTAGGTGTCCAGAGAAGGAGTTAGAGGCACCTTTGTTTCACCTGCGCGCTCCCCTGCCCCGGTTTCAACCGGAGTTGCGAGCCGAGGACCCTCTTGTTTGGTAGATGGTGCCGTCAGCGCCGCAAAACCGGCATTCGCCGAGGGGGAGAGTGGAGGATCCGCAATGGTTTTCGCCGTGCTCGTGGCCGCCGCCGCGGTGCCGCCCGCCTTTTCCGCCGCCGTGTCCGAGTCCTGAGTCGGAGGGTGTAAGGCCATGGCTCCGGCGAGAGGCACCCCGGCCGCAGTCCCGAGGTCCGCGGGGTGTCGGTTCTTACCCGTGTTGCCACTGGTGGTTGTGTCGAGTTTGGAAGGGTTGGGGGCCTTGGCTTTCGCCATAGCCGCCGCTCTCCTTTTCCAAACGTTTGAGCTGGAGCTGGGTCCGGCCGCGAGGGTGTTCGCGGCTAAACCACAGGCTCCAGAGTTAGTAGTAGCCGAGGTGGCTGGAGTGCTCACTCGAGGGCCATCGGGTCTCCCTTCTGGCCTCGTTCGAGAATCATTTAAATTTTTAGGCGCTTGTTTTTTGAGAAATCCTTGTTTATCCATATTTTAGATGTTAAGGGTTTCGCCCGTGTGTTTCCCACCCTCCATGGAGCCCGCAAATGGGAGTGCCCTTACACAGGGCACTAGGATTACACACGGGTATAGGTGGTGCTGGTTGGCGTTACGGTGCGACATCAGGCGCTCAGACGTGCCAGGTCTTGCGATCTGGCACTATACGGGGCTGGTTGGCCGGATTTCGGGCCAACCAGGTGCTCCCCGTACCCTTACTCCCTCAGCATGACCGCTCCGCTTCCCCAGCACCACCTCACCAGCGACCCTCTGACGGGGCACTATGACCATCTCCTTCATGGTGGTTAGTCATGAAGGCCACCGTTTCGGCTTGAAATCCGGACCAAAGGGGGCGTATTGCCGGTTGGTCTGACTCGACTCAACCCCCCAGGATTCCTTCATCCCCGCCTGCGGCGCTCAACTGCGCAGGCCCTAGCGCAGGTAGGTGCATATGATTTTATGTAAATATAATGATGGATAATTTACACAAATACGCGGGCTATGAAGATTTTCGGTGTATGCCCAGACACATGAATGTAACAGTTTTATAAGGTGATAATATACTTAAACTACGTTATAAGATACATAATAATAAGTATCACAGTCCCACCTACTGGCTGTGATAGGGTAATAGACTAAAGATATAGGTTGGATTTAAATAATGATGGATAAACATACATTGGTGTATATTATATGCGTATTATACATACACTACATAGAGGGGACATAATCCCTCCTCTTTTATCCGGGCTTGGGACCGGCAGTATTCATATGCAAAATGCACACAAATACAGGCAGAGTTCATTGTCTGGGTGTTTTATTTGTATTTAAATATATTAACAAGGCGTAGCGAAATACCACAGGCCGATGACGGGCAGCAGAGTCACCGGAACGAGGAGCTACGCCCTGCGATCGCCAACCCGCCTGCTCAACCTGGCGGGTATGGGTAAACCCTCCAGATGTTTCACCAAAGTGGCGAACGACTGGAGAGGCCTATGTCCATCAGTGGGCTGCGATAGGCTGATGACGATGGAGATGCTAACAGCTGTTTAGCGATAACTCTAGGATAGAGCAAAGAGGCGAACAGTTTGCACGATTCTTCGAAATACTACACTTCCTCTGCATGAAGGTTGTCTGGAAGAGCATGCTTACTAGTGATAAGATCGCCTTGTCTATGACACCTTCTGTGAAAATGTTTCTATTTTGTGCAATAAAGAATATCTATCTAATGGGAGAGGCCTATGTCCAGCAGTGGACTGCGAAAAACTGATGGTATGAACATACTGCCAGATCAACGACGCAATCAAAGTAAACACTTAGTGAAAGCAGTGTGCCTAGCACGTACATTTTCGAAAAAGTATGCGTAACGTTACCGTAAACATTTGTATGAATAGTAGTATTTGGTACAGCGCCCCTATCGTGCGTAAGAGGTACTACGTTTACGTACTTTAACGTAGTGAAAATTATCGCCCTGTTTACGGTTACGTTACGCATACTTTTTCGAAAATGTTCATGCTAGGCACACAGGACTTAAACAATCTTTTTCGAACCATAAGTAACTTTAACAATATCATGTAAATACATTTTTGGAGGTTTTCCCTTAAACATTCACTTCGGTCGTGCGAGAACGTTTTACGTGAGTTAAGTCTAAAGTAAGACAAAGTACGCTTTATGAATTTACAGCAGAAAAGTTGATCGGCTTATCTTACAGGACAGATATCGACGCGCCCTGCGGCACGGGACTTAGAATACTACCGAGTTAGGTACATAGGGTACCTGTCGTAAAAAACGACTAAGTAACTTTTTTTATTACTGTACTACTGAGCACGCGATCCGTTTGATATTAAGCGGTCAAAGCCTAAGTATGCATGCCCGTGATGCATCCTGCTGAATTACAAACAAGGCTCTGGCAACCGACGGGTGGTGGTATAACCATCACGATAAAAAGCATAGCTAAACATCACAGGCCGATGATGGGCAGCGTCAACAAAGAAAGAAGCTACGCCCTGCGATCGCCAACCCGCCTGCCCAGCGTGGCGATTATCAGTGGAACCTCCAGATGTTTGCCCAAAGTGGCGAACAACTATGTCCATCAGTCAACACGACCCGGAGGTCATTTGGCTGCGGTATTCTATAGGGTGGACGTCTTTCCCCGGACGGGCGGCTCAAATCGAGCGAAGAATCGCTATGCCTTACTTCTTTTCGGCTAATGATAAAGATGATGGTTGCGGTTATCGAGTGTGCTCTGGCATTACAGGATTACAGATCCTGGGGACTGCAATGCTGGGGACACAAGGTGCTACCCTTAATTCTCTTTGGACCATAAGATAAGCCCTTGTTATTGTTATTCATATTAAGTGTCCTCGGTCGAGTTTCGGATCGCACAGTCCGGCACGACGGCGGAAAATGGTGTTTTTTTTATAGTGGCTCGACATAATGGCTTCCCTACGCCTGATGGAAAGCGAAAGAGAAGCCCAAGTCGCTGTGACAACGGGCAAGTAACTGGGCAGTTACCTGTCAGTTGCCACCGCCATGCCGGCCCAACTCTAACCCCCCACGAGCTCCGGAAACCCTACTGACCGGCAGAAACACGACCCAGAGGTCATTTGACTGCGGTATTCTATAGGGCGGAGGTGTTCGGTTCCTTGTCCGGGAAGAGAGGGGGCAATGCAGTAGTGCCGTTAGTACCCTAACTAACGTCGCGGCGGATCAGGAAAAGTCGCTTTATGTAAGCTAATTGTTGTGAAGACTTAGCTACTTTAATTTCCATCTTAAAAAAGTGAGCGGGGGGGGGGTAGTATAAGTTGCCGGCACTGGGGCAATTATAGATTTAGATTTACCATAAAATACTGTCTACAATCCGCCCTGTGATTCCGCTTAAAGTCTAAGTCTTAAACCTTTGTTCACAACTTTCCATAGCTCACCGCAGCAAAGTTATGCGGCTTATCTTGGGCTAGGCATCGCGACGCGATACTTAGCACAAATTAGATGAGCCTTTCACGCCTCATTTGCTGGATCTATCATCTCTGAGGTCACTACACACTGGCATTTGTTTTACGCCGCCTTACTTACTTTTGTGTACTCGAAGTAGAACATACTGGCTTCCTGTCGCCTGATAGTAAAGGAAAGAGACGTCCAATCAGCTTGAATTGCCGTACGGTGCGGTTGTCAAAGAATATGTGGCGAAAGAGGGACAGTTAGTTGTGGAAAGCTTAACGACGAAATAATGATAGCAACTAACTCAAACACCCATGGATACCCTACAAACACCCATCAAAGTATCCCAAAATGGTTTTCTTAGTAAGTCTTAATATAAACCAAAACAGGATCACGGGATACCCAAAAGTTAATAGGCTAAATACAAATACAAATATTTGCATTTCCCTACTATTATAAATGCGAAAGTAACTCTGTCTGTCTGTTACGCTTTCCCGCTTAAACCTCTCAAACGATTTCTAACCCGTTTAAACCTCTCAACCGATTTTGATGAAATTTGGCACAGACAATCTTAAGACCCTGAGACCTTTCTCAGGGTCTTAAGATTGTCTGTGCCTATGTCCATACACATAGGCTACCTTTTATTGCGAAAAAAGAGACGAAGAAACACTTCTTTGAAACACTTTTTTTTTCTAGAGGGGAATGCATTAGGCACCTTCATGCCGCCTCCGGGGGGAAGCGGCATGGTGTGTGGGACTCACACCTCCCAAAATGGGAGGGCATAGCCACTAAACCCCCCTGTGTCGCCAGTGGGCAGCAAGTTGCAGGGACACGGGTAGCGCCGAAGCATACACCTAAATGAACGCGGGCGAAGCCGCGGGCACAGCTATAATACATACCTAATATCAAATTTCCTAGTTCCAGAAACACATTTACGTAGGTGTCAAATTTCTCGTAGGTACCTATGGAGAGGACGGAATTCCAAGTAAGTACAATATTGGCCGGTCAAAATCTGGAAACTAAACTAGCTATATAACGTTAAGTTGTTAAAAGAATAGACGAGGAGTTTCAGTAACAAATAAATATTAATAGATATCGCATAGCCACTACTAAATGAAGCACGTCAATTAATAAAATAAAAATAAGAATGTTATTTTTACACTTTTATATCGTCACTTTTTCGTACGTTTGTAAAATCTACGTTGTTTCCGTTAACTGGGTGATACCTACTGCATGTTTTCACTCATAAGTTTTTTAGGGGGATGTAAGGGAGCGGCCTATCATCTTTTCGATCCAAGCCAACCTCACCTGCCCGTGGTGCATCCTGTCGAATAGCAAACGAGGCGCTGGCAACCGACCGGTGGCGGTATAACCATCACAATTGAAGGCGTAGCTAAATACCACAGACCGACGACGGGCAGCAGCGTTACCGGAGCGAGAAGCTACGCCCTGCGATCGCCAACCCGCCTGCCCAGCGTGGCGATTATGGGTATACATATCCTCTAGATGTTTGCCTTAAGTGGCGAACAACTGGAGAGGCCTATGTCCAGCAGTGGACTGCAATAGGCTGATAATGATGAAAATGAATGAATGAATGTTTTTAGCCCGAGGTTTCGATCGTATTACAACGGTAGGTCCTCCCCGTGCCCGAACATTTCATCATATCTTATATTAAGTTATTTTAAATTCGTATCCTGCGAAACACTCACAGATCACAAAGTACATAATATAATATCAACGAATGTAATGTATTCGTAAATACATTGTGCACATTTGTACATTACAGCATACCAATTAATTATGTGTTAACAATTTTAACATGAAATCGGAGAATTCATATTATGTGGAATATTTATACAATTTTCAGTTTTAATATTTCGCTATAATGTTTATTGTTTTATTAATTATATCGCTGAATGTTATTGTTGCTGTACAATCAGTAATTATAAGGCAACGTAATTTTATAATTATTATTGTTTCAAAATTCTGGCATACCTAATAGCTTTCCTATGAATATGTAGATTGTCGTTGAAAACATAACAGAAAGTACAATCACTTTATTTATTTGCGGGGTTTTGACTGTTTTGTGCAAATACATGATCTATGTTCGTGTGGTCTCCGGGATCAGAATAGGACCAAACCATCTCATCCCGTGGATGGCGTAGAAGACGAGCAAGGGAATATCAAGACACGGGCAGCAGCATTCACCTGGGTACAAATAAAACCTACTGCGGTCACCAACCCGCCTGCCAAGCGTGGTGACTAAGGCAAATCCCCTTGAATGACAATTGTCATTGGGGGAGGCCCTTATGCCGCGTTTACACGCTCGCGTTCAATACGACATTCAACGGGCACAAACACAAGCACAAGCATGTGAACGGGCTGTTCGTCTGTTTGAATGTGCACGTGCGTGCGCAGTGTGTAGGGCAGGGCTGCTCGCCGAGCTGCTTGCCAGGTTGCTTGCCGGGCTGCATGGCACGCGTGTAAACCTAGCATTAGGTGTTATTATTCTAAGGGGAGGCCTATGTCCAGACGTTTGCAGGCTGATCATGATGACATGATTTTTGGGACTCCGACATTTCTGCACTGTTGTAAGGGCCATGATCACGGAAGAACTCTATACGAGCATATATTTTTCTTAAAAATTAAAATACTTTTTTTGTATCGGTGTAAAAACTAAGTCGCGAAGAATATTTACCTACACGGAACCTCATTTGGACAATACAATCCTATATTTGTACAACATAAGGCTATATACATTTATACTTACTGTCACATAAACAGCCACTTGGAACAAATGACTTGGGTTCTTTTGGCTTTCAACCTAGCAAAAGAGTCGGCCATTATAATGTGCGTATAAAAAAATCTATTTAAAAATCTAAATAAGAGGGGCCAAATCAAAAGTGAGTGCCGTCAAACAGTCCTATTGGGAAATAAATTATATTATAGTCTGCATCGACCGACCACGAAATCAAATCAGGACGGTCTTTGAAAGTCAATAGTAAGGATTGTGTCTAGTGCGAGCGATATTTTTTTTTATAAATTTATATCAGAAGTCATCATACAAGGATGTAAGAGAACGAACTATCTTTTCGCTCCAAGCCACCCTCACCTGCCCGTGGTACATCCTGCCGAATAACAAACGAGGCTCTGGCAGTCGACGTCGAGTCGAGATTGATATGATGATTATGACATCATACCTACGTAAATATTAACCCGGTCCATACCCGATCCCAAAGTAAGGAGCTTAAGTATTGTCCGCAGTGGGTTGCAGTGGCATCAGCTTCCTGGCCATGATTGCCAGTCGTTTGGATTGCGTGTACCTTTTTTTTTTTTTTTTTAAGAGGGGAATGCATTATGCGAGAGGTAGGGCATAGCGAATCTTCGCTCGAATTGAGCTGCCCGTCCGGGGAAGGACCTCCACCCTATAGAATACCGCAGCCAAATGACCTCAGGGTCGTGTTTCTGCTGGTGAGTAGGGTTTCCGGAGCTCGTGGGGGGTTAGGGTTGGGCCGGCATGGCAGTGGCAACTGACAGGTAACTAACCAGTGACTTGCCAGTTGTCACAGCGACTAGGGCTTCTCTTTCGCTTTCCATCAGGCGAAGGGAAGCCAATATGTCGAGCTACTATAAAAAAAAAAAAAAAAAAAAAAATATGCACCTTCATGCCGTCTCCGGGGGGAGGCGGCATGGTGTGTGGGACTCACACCTCCCAAAAGGGAGGGCATACCCACTAAACCCCCCTGTGTCGCCAGTGGGCAGCAAGTTGCAGGGACACGGGTAGCGCCGAAGCATACGGCCATATCCCTGCCTGCCCTGGCCAGCCGCAGATGATAAGCGGCCGGCACTCCTGGTCCGGGGAGGGCAAATACCCCTGCCCCCGGATCCGGGGAGCAAAAGAGTGCTCCCCGGGCGGACCTCGTGCAACGGTGTGGCTGCACCCACCACACCGTTACGCCCCTATGAGTGGATCGCGCCCCCGCACTCACCACTCGGGGCACGAAGGAGAGGCTCAGAGGGCATACGATGCGTTGTATGCCCTCCGGCGACGCCCGGGCCGGGGGCGGCGTAGAGCGGGCGCGTCTACCGCAGCCTCACGCTCTCTTTCCGCCGCCTCCTTCTGCGAGATCACTGTCTCGCAGAATGCGAGCATCGCTCGCCAGGTCTACTTCGACGCCGTCATCTGCCGCAAGAGTTGCGGCAGATCGAGGTCCTGTGCGACAGTGACGAGGACGGAGCGCTCATTGGCCCAGGCAGGGCAGTGCCGAAGCGTATGCTCTGCCGTGTCCTCCGAGCCACTGTCGCAGTGACGGCATAGAGGATCAGGCTCTCGCCTGATCCTCCATAAGTACCGGCCGAAACATCCATGTCCCGTGAGGACCTGGGTCAGCCGGTACGTCACCACCCCGTGGGGGCGCCGCATCCACTCTTCCAAGATGGGGCCAATGGCCTGAGTGGTGCGGCGCCCCCATGGGGCAGCCTCGAGGCGCTCACGCCATACTATGAGCGCCTCCACCTCAACGGCCTCTTTCTGCGCTCCGACTTCGGCGGGCGCTGGCCGGAGGCCCCGCGACCGCTGCTCGGCTCGCCACAGGTAGACTGCGGCGAGTACGGCAGCGTCCAGGTCCCACGGAAGGGACCCGGCAATCGCAGTGGCGGCATCCGCGGATATAGTTCTATATCCGCGGATGGCCCTCAACGCCAGGGGAGGATTGCGTGTACCTACGTGAACCGCTACTGTGCCATGGCGGGTAATTTGCGTGGACGCTGTCCAAACTTATTAATACTTTTTTGTTTTAGACATGTCTAACATAGTGATAAGACTATGGCTGACTGACTATAAAATATCTCTGTGTCTAGTTTTAAGTCAACTGTTTGATATACTTACAATACTTATTGTACATCAAACAGTTGACTTAAAACTATAGATAAAAAAATAATATCTACTTAGATACTACTAGATCTACTTAGATATTATTTATTTATCTATTAATAGGCTAAGCTTAGGTACACTATTATTTTCAGTCGTAGTTACTTGATATAACAATGTAGGTAAGCAAAAACTAATAATTTCTATTTGTAGCTTCTCTTTACCACTGTACTCCCGGTCTTATGACCTACACAAACAGGGTGTCTCTAAAAAGAACTGTCAGGCAGGCGGGTCGAATGTCGGAACTTCATTACTGCCGTTGGCAGGTGATTTGGACATGCTCATTCCGATACCAGTCAATAGATATTCACACCGACTTATTAAATTAGCTAAATGAACGAGGGGAACCTTTATATGTCACTGTAAAAATACATAGGTACCGTTAAATTATAATCCATCTTGCGAGATTGTAAACTGTCGAAAGATTGTTACCCGTAATTACATTAACGTTATATTTTTTGACTAGCTGTGCCAGCAGCGCCGCACGCGTGGATATCGGATTTCAAAAGTCGGACTTCCATAAAATGGTACATAAATTTTAAGTTAGACCTCTGGCAAAACATTGGTGAAAACTACATTCAATTCCATGCAGTAGTTTTTGGGAGATGCGCGTTCAAACATACTTATAAAAATTTCTCCTGTTTTCCCAACACTTCCCAGCACTGCTCTGCTCCTATTGATCGTAGCGCGATGAAAAGTATACTATAACCTGCCCAGGAGTATTAAGAATAATCGTACTAAGTTTCGTTAAAATCCGTTTAGTAGTTTTTGTTTCTATAACGAACATACAGACAGACAAAAATTTTACTGATTGCATTTTAGGTATCAGAATCATCCTCTGATAGTTATTTTTGAAAATATATTTAATGTACAGAATTGAGTTCTCTACAGATCCCACTAATATTATAAACGCGAAAGTTTGTTTTTATTATAAGTATAAATAGATAGAAACTCGTGTAGTTGCTCTTTTCATACAATTATTAGATAGTTAGTTAAGTTTTTTTGTAACGATACGCAATCACAGGTTATTAAATAGTTACTTCGTACACAATGATGTAGAGCGGTTTTAGAATGCTAAATGGTCCTGATTTACAAAGGCGTATCCTTTTAAGAAAACTTAACTTAACCTTCTAAACTTTACACAGGACAACGTTTGAGCAGGAAAATGATGGAGTGACTCGCAATCTGACAAGAAATTTGTAATTCAGTTTGGGCGGGCCCCCGATTCCTTTCGGCCGTCCCGTGACCCGTAACATTTGCTCAAAGATTTACTGCAGGCACTCCGGCCACTTTTACTACTGTTTTAAAACTTATAACCGTCGATGAGCCTAAATAAAACGGGTTTTCTTTATAAAGGGTATATTTTAAAGAGGTAGGGCATAGCGATCTTAGCTCGAATTGAGCAGCCCACCCAGGGAAGTAAAGCCACCTATACTACTACGGTATTCTTCATTTGGCTACGGCTAAATAAATATATAATAACCCAAGACATGGCTGGGCTACACACCGCCATCTAGCCCCAAACGAATCCAAAGCTTGTACTACGGGTACTAGACAAGTGATAAACTTACTTGGATACTTTTTGACAGAAAAAAAAACAACTTTGTTTTATACTATGTAGTGATACCATTTCGCTTTACGTACTTCCGGTCCAGGAAATTCCCATCTTAATTCATACCGCATTTCTCGTACCATAGTAAGGGCTAACAATCCTTCGTCCCTTTTTAATATATTACCCTTGTTATCGCATTAAGATTGAGAGAGGGCCTCTTGTATAATTTCTGGCCGTTTTTCGCGACCTTCCGACCTTTGGCTCTTTATGACGTTTCGCGGGATTAGAAACAGGAGAGCATTGTGGCCGGTGATAAAAGATTTATGACACCGTTGTATTGAAGAAGGCAGATGTTTGTTACTGGGTTTTTCTATCATTTTATACTTCATCATCATCATCATCATCATCATCAGCCTATTGCAGTCTTCTACTGAACATAGGTATCTGGAGGATATACCCATAATCGCCACGCTGGGCAGGCGGGTTGGAGATCGCAGGGCGTAACTTCTCGCTCTGGTGACGCTGCTGCCCGTCATTAGCTTGCGGTATTTAGCTACGCCTTCAATTGTGATGGTAATACCGCCACCAGTCGGTTTCCAGCGCCTCGTTCGATATTTGGTAAGATGCACCACGGGCAGTTGAGGTTGGTTTTTTTTTTTTTTTTATAGTGGCTCGACATAATGGCTTCCCTACACCTGATGGAAAGCGAAAGAGAAGCCCAAGTCGCTGTGACAACGGGCAAGTAACTGGTCAGTTACCTGTCAGTTGCCACCACCATGCCGGCCCAACCCTAAACCCCCACGAGCTCCGGAAACCCTACTCACCGGCAGAAACACGACCCAGAGGTCATTTGACTGCGGTATTCTATAGGGTGGAGGTCCTTCCCCGGACGGGCGGCTCAATTCGAGCGAAGATTCGCTATGCCCTACCTCTCTTAACGAAAAGATGATAGGCCGCTCCCTTACATCCATATTATATGTATACGAGTGTAATATAATTATGTGGTCCGTCAGACTACATGTAATCGTGTTTGGGGTCCAACACCATCTATCTTAGGCACAGGCTAATAACAAGGGGTTCCATTGAGCAACAACACGTAATCTCAAACCTAAACATGACATATTACGAAATCTGGGAGAAGCAAGATAGATTATGTGTTACAAAGCAAGAAATTACTTAGCTGAAAATGGGATAGTTCCTTATAGAGTACATTGTATGGGTATATCCTCCAAGTATGTGCCCTAACAACCGGAGAGGCCTATGTCTAGCAGTGGACTGCACTAGGCTGATGATGATGATACATAATATACGTATTAATTATATGCAAGGAGAAGTATGTATTCAATCTAATAATTTATTTCATTTGACAACTTGACATAATATTTGCATGCTCTGAAGAGTGAATGTGTTTAGTTCTATATTATACATGTCACCTGTAATATTATGTACCGCATTCTAGCAAATAAATAAATTCTTATTCTTATTCTAATTCAACTGACTGACTTATAAACGTAAGCACAAAAGTAACCGTTAATGTATGTGAATATCTGTCATCCATACATTTATCTCGAAAAATCGGTAGAGATAAAGAAAGAAATCCAATATGACGTAGTTTTTTGACATTTTCTTTTCACACTAACGCCCTCATATCAATGTCATAATATGCCAAAACATCCTTGTCTGTATAACTGGCATAAGAGTGTTTTCCACCTGATATATGCTATGTAGCTTTGAAATCTACGCTACGAAAATATGTGTATAAAGCTTAGCCCTCGCCAAATCTCTCAGTTTGGGAAGCCGACCCTGACACAATCGGGAAAAAGGCTAGGATGATGATGATGATGATATGCTATGTAGCTTTGAAAACTACGCTACGAAAATATGTAACTGTTTTTTAAATAGTAACTACGCCCTACGCCTGGAAAGCGAAAGAGAAGCCCAAGTCGCTGTGACAACGGCCATGTAACTGGTCAGTCACCTGTCAGTTGCCACTGCCATGCTGGTTCAACCTTTACCCGCCACGAGCTTAGGAGGCCCTACTCACCGGCAGAAACACGAGGTCATTTGGCTGCGGTATTCTATAGAGTGGAGGTCCTTCCCCGGACGGGCGGCTCAATTAGAGTGAAGATTCGCTATGCCCTACCTCTATTAAAGCATTTGTTTTCATCAGTACTACGTTAGGTAGCTGTGCGACGAAGATGCGCAACCCGAGTTATGCTATATTATATCGATAGAATGCAGCCATACCACACATCCTAGCGACCTATCACCTTTTCGCTCCAAGCCTCACCTGCCCGTGGTGCATCCTGTCGAACAACAAACGAGGCTCTGGCAAACCGAATGGTGGCGGTATAACCATCACGATAGAAGGCGTAGCTAAATACCACAGGCCGATGACGGGCAGCAGCGCCACCGGATCAAGAAGCTACGCCCTGCGATCGCCAACCCGCCTGCCCAGCGTGGCGATTATGGGTATATCCTCCACATGTTTGCCCTAGGTGGCGAACAACTGGAGAGGCCTATGTCCAGCAGTGGACTGCAATAGGCTGATGATGATGATGATGATACCACACATCCATAGCACGCAACATTCCATATAAAAACATATCTATGTTAAATCCGTTTCTACCAATCATATTTATTAGTACACATAGCTAAGCTATGATGAATATGTTTGATGGATATCAAACGCATCCCTAGCATCGTAGCATGGCACATCTCTGGTAGAAATTCTTAATACAAAAACATTTACATCAATACTGCATAGATGAAAACGCTAGCTTCAAACTAGTTGATTGATGTGCAATGTCTGACGCTTTTACGAACTTAAAAATACGAACAGGGAGGATAGGAAATGGGTAAAAGATTTTAGTGTCGTTAATTCGATTTTTTCGTAGCGTCGTAGCGTCGCCGTAGCAAGGGACGAGGCATGACAACGCTACGGACCGTAGCATGATCAATGACTGTGGAATTTCGATAGAAAGAGTTTTCTAATATGTAACTATGATGTATACAATGTATGTATGTATAGAAATCCAAATATAACAGGACTACATACCCTAAAAAAACTATAAAAATGTATATAGGATGTAAAGAGCCATAATCTTTTCGATCCAAGCCACCCTCACATGCCCGTGGTGCATCCTGCTGAATCACAGACGAGGCTCTGGCAACCATCAAAATTGAAGGCGTTGCTTACCACACGCCGATCGGTTCCAGCCAAACAAATAAATGTCGTGTGGATTTGTCGATCGCACGCGTCATACAACACAACAGTCTAGGTCACCTTGAGGCTGGCACCGACTGCAAAAATAAGTGATAATTGTAAATATGGAAATAATTATAGTTATACATATAATATGTTTTAAGTAGATAATTACGTTATCTATCGCTTTTTAGTTACACAGCTGTACAGTTTTTGTCAGATTAAAGTTTTGGTCGTTTGTTTTTTTTTTGTCGTGTCATTCAACCTATGTTGTCCGACTGCTGGGCAAAGATAATAATAATAAATAATAAATTGTTTATTTTCTCTCCACAATACATTACAATATTACAGATATCCCCCAATTGAATTTAAATATTTTTAGGTTAGTATTGATAACACAAGAATTGATAATCTGAAAGTATTTATTTACACAATCCAATTACAAACACTCCTTCAACCAGAGAGAGAGAAAAGTAATATTCGGCGGGAACTCGATGACAGCTGTCAGTGTCACCGGTACGTCAAACTTCAACTGCCAACGTTAGTGCGGTGACTTTTGAGCGTGGCGAATAGTGCTGTGCTGCAGCGGTTGATTATTCTCCTCTAACAGTATTATTAAACAACAAAATAAAAAGACCTTTTACTCTGACCTGTAGCTTACACTAATTCAATCCCTTTATGTCTTCATCAATTCAGTTCTAATTTGTTTCGCCTACAGTCCACTATGTAAACTTAACTTCACAAAATGCACCAAAACGTCCAGCCATCCCAGAAACGGGGTCGTTTAATATTTTCTGACGAAAAGGGTGGGTGGGGGGGTAATTTTCATGGTAATTAGTCGTCGACGCTTACGCTGTCACCTGGGGGGCGCTTAGGGATCCCTAATGAAATTGAGATAGAACCTGCGAATTTGAAATTTGATTTACGCGGAGTGTCGCGTGAGCGGGGAATTATTTTAGTTGCGCTAATGGTTTTGGTTCACTGTGTAATTTGAAGTGGCACAATATGTGTGTAATAAAACAAGTCTTAATATACTTACAAAGAGAGATATTCAGTATTCCTCTAAGCTTGAATTTTTTTTCTTATGCAGTAGGTAACTGAATGACATTTTTATAAACTAATTACCTACTTACTGTAGCTTTTGTTAGCTTCCATCTTTGTTACATTATTTTATTTTACGAAATAATAATAGTTATTTTGGTCTGTTTGTCTGTCCCTCTGTATACATATATCTTGGTTGTAGGTACTTCCCAGGAGGTGCAGCTCAATTCGCCAAAGATTCGCTATGCCATACCTCACTCAAAAATTCTGGCTTGTTTTTTAAAAATGCTATGCTTATGTAAAAATTATACACGATAGCGGTACTACTCTGAACTTCTCAATTTGTACAGCAATTATTATAAAGAAAACTTTGCCTTTAGAGTCGGCAGGCAAAGAGGCCGATTGGTTACTAAAAAATCTGTACAGTGAAACTATTCGAACTCTTAACTGGAAACTGCCTAAACGTCAGAGTAACGATGCCAAACGAATGCCGTTCGTTAGGAGACGGCCGATGTTTGACGCCGAATGTTTGTGCACTTTCAAAGACATATCTCCCTGGGACCAGTGGCCGTTTGTACGTACATATTTCGTATCTGTACACGAAACTGGATATATGACGTTGCTTGCCAACATGTGCTGTGCATTGTATGCAATAACTTCGACGATTTTATCATCCAAATTCTAAACATAGCTTATAATGTCACCACATTATATAGGTAGAGTATAAGCTTAGTTCAGATAGACGGTGGTCTATCTCGCGAAATTGTAAACCTTCGAAATATTGTGAACTGTAACATAATGCTTACAGTTTAAACTATTATTTTTCGGTATACTGTAATCGATCAAAGTGGAACTGTTGATAATTTAACGCGCGACAGATTTTAATTTAAAAATTTTACTTCGATCTATTGCTATCTACCGAAACATATTAGATAAATATTGACAGTTTACAATCTCGCAAAATAGATGGCGATCTAACGGTATAAACAATTTCACGGTGACTTTTATGAGTAAAACGAACAATCACCGACATTTATTACTGAAACAATACGAAAAATAATGACTAAAAGTATTAAAAAACAGTTAAAGCTTAATATTTACGGTGACAACTGACTAGTGACTGGCCAGTTACTTGCCCGTTTTATTACAGCGACTTGGGCTTCTCTTTCGCTTTCCATCAGGCGTAGGGAAGCCATCATGCTGAGTTACTATCAAAAATTACAAATAATAAAAGTTTCGTTCTCAAATTCAACCTAATACTATTCTCTACCCTAAGGTTGTCTGGAAGAGATAGCTTTAAGCGATAAGACCGCCTAAATTGTGCAACTAATGTTAACGTTCTTAGTTGTAAGTAGATGTTTATGGTGTACAATAAACTATATTATTATCTATCTATCTAATACAATAACGTACGGGGTACGGAACAGTTGACTTTATAAGGATTTCATGCTTTCCCTTAACCCACCAACCGAGTAGTGTAACTTTTTATGTTTTGAGAGATATTTGTCATTATTAACAATTGTCCAAGAACAATAGAACAATTGGACGCGAAGCCATCGTAATAAGCCCTGAAAGGATTTTGGCCGCCGCCGATATCCTTCGGTTTCGACCGAGTTATCATCATCATCAGCGTATCTCAGTCCGCTGCTGGACATAGGCCTCTCCAGTTGTATGCCACTTATGGTTAAACATCCAGATGTTTCAGAAGCCTCCAAAGGCTTTACCCATAATCGCCGCGCTCTGGGTCGGCGGGTTGGCTCCTCGCTCCATTGACGCCGCTGCCCGTCATCGGCCTGTGGCCGGCCCATTTAGCTACGCCTTCAATCGTAATGATTATACCGACTATTGGAAATTCATCATCATCAATAAAATTATTGCATCTTTTTTTTTAATATGGGAACAGGGCAGGCGAATGATGATATCTACATTGTACGCACAGCTAAAGTCCTTTCTCCAAAGTCAGCTTAATTTTTTTTTTATTAGAAAACATGGTATCAATTTAATTTTGTACACTACCTAATTGTTTTCATCCGTTTATTTTATCGTTAACTTGAACTCGCTGTATTTACATCAAACTTTTATATTAGTAAGAAAGATAAGTTAACGTTAATATGTACAAACAATGATACTTAAGTTCTTTAGTTCCTACATTAAGGGTAAATTAGCTCTAATATTTGCTACAATGAATCTTTTTCACGACGAGATGTTACTAATTGACAAATAGTCAATGGTTGTTAAAAAGAAGAACTAAGTTTGTGAAATAAACATATTTAATACAACAAATAACCAACAAACAAAACTATTTAGGGAGCAATGATGAAAACAATTGAATAATTCTCCAGACAAACAGCTCTGTTTTCCCGCACTAACTTAATCCTAACTTATTTTTCCTTCCACCGACAGCGTAGGTGAGAAAACCCCGGTTTAAAGTATTGAAAGATTTATTCGGTTGTTGATTTACGGCGAGCACACGCGTGTAAATTAAAGGTTCTTGTTCGGATATAAATCTCTTGGGAGATTTATTTGTATGAATTGTAAATTGATGTACGAAATAAGGGCGCTGAATATATATTTGTTGTGCTTAATCGTGTTAACGAAAGTCTTCGATCAGTGCGTCCTACCGGTTATGACATACGGAGCCGAAACGTGGACACTCACGGTACGGCTAGTCCATAAGTTGAAGGTCGCTCAGCGAGCTATGGAAAGGCTATGCTCGGCATCTCTCTGCGAGATCGGATCCGAAATGAGGTGATCTGGCAGAGAACCAAAGTTACCGACATACCTCACCGGATCAGTAAGCTGAAGTGGCAGTGGGCTGGCCACATCAGCCGCAGGACCGATAATTATTTTTCATACTCTTTGGCCGGTTATAGTATACTTTTCGTCACGCTACCATCAATAGGAGCAGAGCAGTGAAGGGAAGAGTTGGGAAAACGGGAGAAATTTTTATCTACTTATATGTTTGATCGCGCATCACACGAAAACTACTACATGGAATTGAATGCGGTTTTCGGCAATGTATTGCTAGAGGTCAAACTTAAAACTTAGGCACACATTTTATGGAAGTCCGTTATTTTTGAAACTCCACATCCACGCGTGCGAAGCCGCTGGCACAGCTAGTTATACTAATAGTTCTGTAGCTTGAACATGTAACTGCTTATTCAGAACCTTCAATATCCTCCATAACCCTCAACTTGTCCATATATATCCACAGGTCACATAATAATCCCCTACCGACAGAAAGCTCAAATTGAGGCTCGTCTAAATGGACGCCTATTTACCGAGCGCGCTGAGCAAATAAACCAAAAATAGTTCCACAGTCTTACAAGTTCTACTAACGCCAATTTTTTGCCTCTTTTAAACGAACGCCTTTGAGCCGAAGCAGTAGTGATGGGAAAGTATCGGAAATAGACATTTTGTAGGTTACTAAACTGACACGGCGAAATGCGTTCCGCGCCTGTAGACCGTAGCGTGATGTATTTTACGCGTGGCTTTAGGTTAATAAGACAAAGCCATGGAAGTATTAAGTACTTACTTCCATGGACAAAGCATATAGACCGCCTAAATTGTACCACTAGTTGTCTATTAATGTTAGGCGATGGCAGTGTCAGTGTCAGCGCTGACGGATATGGCACAATATGGCATCATACGCTTTGTCGTCTTGGCCTTACTTATTCTTCTTTTGTCTATAACAGTGACAACCCACACCACTACCCTGGTGGGGATTACGATTTAGAGGCAGCGCAGACGACAGACTATGCGTGACGTCACTTTTTTGCAATTATATGCAGTAACGCACACGGCGCGTAAAAATCTGTCGCGGATATTACTCAACGCACACGACGCACATCTTCGAATATTCTGTCGGCAGACCCAGACGCTCTTTTTAAATGTCTCAGACGCAAACTCTATCGCATAAAAAGTGTGCCGTCTGTGCTGCACCATAACAGTATAAAAGGCCAACCTTACAGTCGTCTTAAAATACTGCCCGCGTAATTGTGTAAAAGTACCAATGTATAATGTGAATGAAAGTTACTGAAGTGAAACAAGTAAATAAATTCTTCCCTGTAATATCTATCTAAAGCATCAATATTGAATTATAATAATAACAATATTGTTTAAGATGTTAAACGACATGCCGCTCCCACCACAACCGAACTTCAGTATTTATGACAAACTGTTGCCACCAACTTAAAATCGTATATTTCGTGCTATTATTTGATCATCTGACTAAAGCTTACGAGACTAAGTTTAGATGGAGCTGAGAGAGCGATTCAGTTAGTTGGGAACCCGCTAAGTTAATCTCAATCGCACTAATTAAATCGTTTTCGTAATAGCGGTTTAGTTGGCCAAATGCTGTGTTCAGCTGTCAGAGGTTCACGACCTTACGACATTGTTATGACTTGTATAATGTATTTACTCAAACTGTTATCGAGTTTTTCGGAAGAAGAAGAAGTTGAGAAGTGAGGAACTGAAGAGTGAGAAGGAAGACTGAGAAGTTATTAAAGATAGTTAGTGAGAATATAATCTTAGGCCTAAGAACGCATAACTTTAAAACTTTCTTGTTCTATCATAAGACATGAAACGGGAACTCTCCGTGATTATAAAGCGTTGGGCTAAAAAAGTTTCATGTCTTATGTCATACGTAGGTACTTCTTCGATCAAATCAAATTAAAAAGGTCTATGGCTGACCTGAATGCAACGGCTGTCATGGCGGTGGCAACTTACAGATTTCGTTATTTATAAATACACAAATACCTTAACATAAGCACCCACCTATGTACACGAACATACACACACTTCGCGCTTTTATATACTTTGCAACATTGTTAGTTTAATCTTAAGTCTATTTTTGTTATGTTGTTAATGACCTAAGAGATAGCCTTCTTTATTAATAAACCTTAGAGAACTCATGAGACAGGCTCAGCTTAGTGGGAGTGATAGAATCTAAATACCTTTAGGCTTCTGTTTTTGATTAAAAAGCATTTTTTTACTTGTCCGTGGTCTCATCGACTTATGTCACCTTTATAAAAATCTTATTTTTTTCCAAAAAACTAAAAATCGACTTTTTCTAATATGTTGACAATGACACCAACAAACAAGTACACCCTTCGAACAAAAAAAGAATAATCTTCCTTCAGGTAACATACCTACATACAACAACAAAAAATCGTCAAATTAAGAACCTCCTCCTTTTTTTGAAGTCGGTTGTAAAGTATCGATAAATCGCATACGTGGCCATCACTAGTGCTGCGGTTTTAAGTACTACATCGTCGTTAAGTTCGATTTTGTTTCGTTTTGGTGCACAAAGCTAAAAGGTGCGGTTCCGGGCGGCGCGGTCGCCGTACATTTTTAATTTTCATCCAGGCGCATTTAAGAAAATGCCGGGGTGTAAAAAGAAATGGAAATTGTGGATTACGTGCTTTGGTGTACGTGGAGGTGATTTTATTTTAACAGTGTAGTAGTTTTCTTACGCCATTGTTAAACAGAATCTATGAATATGATAGAGAGGTAGAGCATAGCGAATCTTCGCTCGAATTGAGCCACCGTCCGGGGAAGGTCCTCCACCCTATAGATAACCGCAGCCAAATGACCTCCGGGTCGTGTTTCTGCGGGTGAGCAGGGTTTCCGGAGCTCAAGAATTAGGGTATGCCGGCATGGCGGTGGCAACTGACAGGTCAGTTGACCAGTTACTTGCTGGATGTCAAAGCGACCTGGGCTTCTCTTTCGCTTTCCATTAGGCGTAGGGAAACCATTATGTCGAGCTACTATAAAAAAAGTAGTAGAGTTTATACATAAACATATTAATTACTTGGACTTGGTTATTGCATTATATCCCAAATATCCTTCTTATGTGCTTAGCGCCTGTTAAAAACTAAAATCAACAAGACATTGGAATTATGTACATTTTTCTCTACTCCATATCAGTTCTTAATAGTATACTATCAGACCACGTATAGGTAATATTTGATAGAGTTCAGCGTAAAAAAAATAGTGCTAAGTAAAAAGGGTATGTGGGCGCGAAAAAATTGCTTCAAGGAATCTCGCATTTGTGGCTTCGTACGTGACATGGAAAACGAATTGCTGGAGCGTCGTCTAAGCTAGTAAGGCTATTATGGGAACTAGCAGCCTGTGTGGGGAACAAATGTCTAGCCATGCAGGCTCCGCATCGACAAAGGTAACTTTACCATACTTTTTACGACGGCAAAAATGCTTTTAGACATATCCGCCGTTCGGGCGGAACGGCGGAGATGTAGGTCTCGTGAGTCTTGTTTTGATTTTCTTAAGAGTAGACTAACACTCGTATTCACAAACAATTCATATCTATGGAAACTAACAACACTATCCGAGTTCGCTCTCTGCAACCACCCCAACTGTACCGGTAATACTTCAGCCGAAACACCAAATAAAGACCAAACAAGTTCCATTACACTTTCAGGAAACGGCATTATGAGCTAACTAGGGCACTCCCGATCCCCTAGCCGGTCTGAGGCTAGCGAGTCGTTTAACCTCTCACTTGGAATACTAACTCTCATTAGTACTCGTAGTACCTATTAGAACTTCGGAAGCATTATGGGACCTCGGTGGCCTAGTGACTAAGGCCGTTAACTTCCATGCAGGAAGGCAGAGGATCAATTGTGGTATGGGCGCAAAAATACTTGTTCTTTTTTTTTTCAAAATTGGCTTGCCCTTGACTGTGATTCGCATTGTAAGCGATATCGCAGTCTAACAAAACCCAGTTCACTCTCGTCGTAAACATTGGAAAGTTGTATCACCCGAGGTACCCGCTGACCGAGGTAAACTCTGCTGCCCGTTCCCTGATATTTCCTTAGTTGTGGTCTACGACAGCCTCGGGATAAGATGGGAAAGTCTACTTTTAAATCCGAAAACTGTAATGATATTCATAAGTCTGTAGTTTTACATGTTTAGTAATTACTATACGAGTATTACTACTTCTATTAGTAATTCTACGAGTATTCAAATTTATACTTAAGTTTGTATTTTGATACAATCCACTCAACGGAATATTCTCAACAATAGAATTGCCCGCACATATGTTTCCAAAACTGATGAACTTTAACCTTTCACACAGACACAAGATCCTCCTTATTCTGAAAAACGTTTCTGAAGAATTCAATAAAGAGTTTACGTAAGAGTCCGAAATATACTCGCGGGTTAACAAAATTGAGTGGAGTGGATAAAAACTGCTCAGACAGAAATTAAGTAGATCAAGTAGACAACACAATATAATGGAAATGTGCCGAATATCGTTCAACTGTGTATTGTGAGCTCAGATCATAGAGTAGTGAGATTTGCGAGCGCAGTGAAGTATTGACTGATCCACCTTATTTGAAGCCTTGTGAAATTCCTATCGAAACTGTTAAAGAAAATATTTATAAAGGCGGAGCGACGATTTGCGCAAGACGGCTGGCAAGTGCTGGATGCGAGAAGCCCAGGATCGAGCAAAATGGCGAACAATTATTTTTGGACATAATTAGAGAAAAGAAGCTGATGATGATGATGATCGACTCAAATAATCAGCTAAATAACTGACTTCTATGTTCTTTACATACATACATACCGTCACGCCTTTCTCCCAGAGGGGTAGGCAGAGACCACGTCCTTCCATTTGCGACGATCCTGGCACACAGCTTTTGCTTCGTCCACATTTTCTATGTTCTTTCCTTCTCAAAATTCGATGAGATGGCGGTTCGACACGACCTGAGAGATCCGTCGCAGTACGAAACGGTTTGATAT
This sequence comes from Conogethes punctiferalis, assembly GCA_031163375.1. Lineage (NCBI taxonomy): Eukaryota > Metazoa > Arthropoda > Insecta > Lepidoptera > Crambidae > Conogethes > Conogethes punctiferalis. Next base: position 11,779,442 of record CM062096.1, on the reverse strand, counting down.
GCTATTTGATACAACGATAGTATGTCACTGCCAACTTCCTTTCAGCCAAGTTCAGGCTGCCAGTGAGGTTAAAGTCAGAAAAACACACAATTTGGTCAGAATATGGTATAACCCTGATTTCCAAACCTACCAAGCATGACGAACCAATTAAGAGGAACCAGCATGAGGAACCATGAAGAACCAAGGATTTCTCTACGCCAACAGAACCAGTTATTGAAGCCTCAGCCTTGAACAAGTTATTCAGGCTCTACGTACCTAATTGGAGGTATATTTATGACCAACATAACTATGGACACATTGTATGTACCCACAATTGAGGTCATTGAAAAAAAAAACTTTACGACTTTCGTCGTAGACACGCAAGTTACCAACGAATTCGGTACATTGTGCTTATTTTCTTGTTATTCGTGTTACAATTTGCGAGTCTGGTTGAGGCAAAATTTACTCATGAATTTCCCTTTGCAAGATTAATGTGTGTAACAATGAAAAACGCATAAGTATTTGACGCGAAACCGCTTGCGGTTCGTCTCACTGGGTTGCCAGTTATAACTTTGGTAACATTTTCGGTATTTTTAATACGTTTTATACTTAAAATAATTCAGTGGCATTTCACAAACGGAAATGTTAACGGGTGATAGCTTACATAAGATTTTGTGTGAAGAAACCATTATATTTTCATTTTATTTAATTTGGTTGTCACGTTTTGAGGTTATCTTTGTAATTAAATTATTATGTAAGAACATTTATCTGCCTACAAAAAGTGTAGGTGTCTAAGTAAGTCTAGGTTAATAGTCTATCTTAGTTTGCCCTATGTATGCTTAGCGACATCGGAAAATTTACAAATGCGTTGAATAGTCTTGTATGGGGCTTGTATGGAGCACTTGTTGCAATGTATGGAAATCGCTGAGGCCGTCTACGCCATCTGTTGATAGTCGGTGGAATTAGTGAATATCTTTTGTTTTCCTTAGAGGGGCATGCATTATGCACCTTTACGCCGCCCTCCGGGGGAAATCGGCGTGGTGTGTGGGACTCACACCTGCCGGAAGGCAAATGGAAAAAATGGAACGGCATACCCACTAAATCTCCCCGTGTCGCCAGTGGCAGTGGGCAGCAATGTGCAGGGATTCGGGTAGCGCCTAAGCATACAGCCGTATGACGTAGTGAATATCTTGCCCAACCCTATCACTCTGGGACTTCCAAGTGAATTTGAAGCAACACCCGGGAAAAATTTCATTGTGTTTTTGTGGGTGATAAAAGCACAATTTCTATAGCCAAATGATCCAAAAAACTATTATGTTTGATAAATAGGTGCTACCTAGCAAGGATATTATTAAAAATCTTAATTACATTCAATGACTGGTGGACGACCACCGTATAAACAGCGAGACATCTATTGAGTAACTTTGGTTTCGTTTCGGGTTCGTCCGGTTTTTTTTTTTAATTTTTTATAGTGGCTCGACATAATGGCTTCCCTACGCCTGATGGAAAGCGAAAGAGAGGCCCAAGTCGCTGTGACAACGGGCAAGTAACTGGTCAGTTACCTATCAGTTGCCACCGCCATGCCGGCCCAACCCCAACCCCCCACGAGCTCCGGAAACCCTACTCACCGGCAGAAACACGACTCAGAGGTCATTTGGCTGCGGTATTCTATAGGGTGGACGTCCTTCTCCGGATGGGCGGCTCAATTCGAGCGAAGATTCGCTATGCCCTACCTCTCTTAAATATCTCGGTTTATAGCCAGAGTGGCAGCAAGACGGTGGCAACTGACAAGTGCTTGATTTGCCTACTTGTTCGATACAGCACTGACTTGGCCTTCTTTAAGGCGTTACGGACTTTGACTGCACCTACCATGAAAATAGTCAATAGCCAGACTGTGACTTGGAGATAGTTGTGGCTACAGCTGTATTTTTTTGAAATATCTGGCAACACCGTCCACCAAGCGTCCCTGCGAAAGTTTTCGAGTTTTTTCGGCTCCCAACCGACTCGCCGGCGGCTAATTGTGATAAACGACGTACTTTTTCCCGCCAGAAAACTGTGCCGCGTGAATTACAGATTCTTTTAGGTAATTTATGTTGCAATTTACTGTTTACTTTTTTTACGACGCGGCCGACTTTCGAGCCTTTGTTTTGCTTTCTAATGTACTCTGCTTATAATCCGTGGCTGAAAATATTTAGGTCATTTTCAAGTAATTTTTTTTTTATGAAATAGGGGGCAGACAAGCAGACGGCTCACCTGATGGTAAGTGATAACCGCCGCCCATGTACATCTGCAACATCAGGAGTTACAGCTGCGCTGCCGGCCTTTAAGAAAGAGGTATGCTCTTTTCTTGAATATTTGAAGGTCGTATCGGTCCGGAAACACCGCTGGCGACAAAGCATTCCACAGATTAGTCGTAAATGGTAAGCGCTTGACCCTAACTCGTCTGATGTTAAGCAACCTTACAGCTTGCGATGGAGCGCGCCCAACAAAAACCGATTCATTGTCGCCTTGAAATCTGAAGATACAACAGCATTTACATTTCAAGAGAGGTAGGGCATAGCGAATCTTCGCTCGAATTGAGCCGCCCGTCCAGGGAAGGTCCTCCGCCCTATAGAATACCGCAGCCAAATGAACTCTGGATCATGTTTCTGATGAGTAGGGTTTCCGGAGCTCGTGGAGGTCAAAAAAAAAAACAAAAAATCAAAATGCCATCATGCAGGGCCACCATGGCGGTGGTAAGTAACTGACTAGTTAGTTGCCCATTGTCACAGGGACTTGGGCTTCTCTTTCGCTTTCCATCAGGCGTAGGGAAGCCATTATGTGGAGCCATTATAAAAAAAAAACATCAGTCTATGGCAATCCACTGCTGGACATAGGCCTCTCTAGTTGTTCGCCACTGTGGGAAAACATCTGGAAGTTTTACCCTTAATCGGCCCACTGTAGGCGGGTTGGCAATCGCAGGGCATAGCTTTATGCTCCAGTGACGCTGCTGCCCGTCATCGGTCTGTGGTATTTAGCTACGCCTTTAATCGTGATAGTTATATCGCCACCTGTCGGTTGCCAGAGCCTCATTTATTAGTAGGCAGGATGCAGCACGGGCAGGTGAGGGTCTTAAATCCCTGATAAATATGGAGATATTTATACATAACCAGCTTTCTGCCTTAAGCCTTTCATGTGTAAACTTTCCTGTACAAGCAGTAACCAATTAACGTGTGACGGATAAAGAAAACAAATCATAACCTTTCTCATCTGTGGCTCACAATATTTAGATCAGTATACATAATCAGCTTTCTGTCCTAAGCCTTGCTTGCGTAAATTTAATTAATACGACAAAAGGTTCATACGTCTCTTTTCTCGTGGGTGTCATCATCATCATCATCAGCTTATTGCAGTCCACTGCTGGACATAGGCTTCTCCAGTTGTTCGCCACTTAGGGCCAACATATGGAGGATATACCCATAATCGCCACGCTGTGCAGGCGGGTTGGCGATCGCAGGGCGTAGCTTTTCGCTCCGGTGACGCTCCTGCCCGTCATCGGTCTGTGGTATTTAGCTACGCCTTCAATTGTGATGGTTATACCGCCACCAGTCGGTTGCCAGCGCCTCGTTTGTTATTCGGCAGGATGCACCACGGGCAGGTGAGGTTGGCTTGGAGCGAAAAGATGATGGGTCGCTCCCTTACATTCCATCCTTACATCCCGTGGGTGTCATAACAGTCGATTTCTAGCGATTTCAGCTACTCAACAGGTTTTACGTGCCAACTGACAAGTGATTGATTTGGTTGCTTGTCCATTGCCGCAGATATTTCGGCTACTCGTCGGCTTCCCGACAGACGAGAGGTATTCATTATGTTGTGCCATTATAAAAACAATCATGTCATTGGACAAAACTGTTATTCCGACCACCGTTTCATACCACCGCTTTTTTACATAAACATCATCATCATTAGTCTGCTAACGTCCACTGCTGGACATATCATCATCATCATCATCAGCCCACATCAGTCTACTGCTGGACATAGGCCTCTCCCAATGACTTTTGTCATTCGGGGGGATTTGCCTTAGTCACCACGCTAGGCAAGCGGATTGGTGACCGCAGTAGGTTCAATTTATATCCCTGATATTCTTGATATTTCCTTAGTTCGCTTCCTTTTCGTTCCGTTCCGTTCCTTCTAAATCCCAAAATCACACGGACTAACATATAAAGTGCGAGGAACGTTTCATCACATAAACTCATATTTCAAACGTTTTGAGTTATTTTATTAACAATGCGATTTATATAATAATCGATGTTATCTCATCTACGTATCCCCGAAAGTTCTATTCGATCCCGACTCATATTGTGTAATCGTATCTGCATAAAATATGAAGCTAATAATAAGAATCCCCGTTATCCTCATCTGATCGCGTAAGCCTCTATGACACCCGCATAAATAAATCCACAGCGAGATAATTAAAACGAACCGGAGCTTCCCCCTAAATATCTAATGTCAAATACAGTCGAATTATTAGCAGAATGCGTAATTTCAACTTTTAATTGATTCCGGAACTGGTAAAAGTTGAGTGGAAACAGGATGTTGCAGGTTGAATATTAATTAAGCTGGTAATTTATTGGAAGCGGTGACATCTAGGCGTTGGGAGAAGCTTGCGTGACCGTGGTTGTATAATAAATAATTATCAAACTACATCACGTACATTGTCCGATCTCAAAGTAGCTTAAGCACTTATGTTATCTTATTATTTAATAGACACAAAGACCCTATTACTAAGGCTTCGCTATTTTTTTTTATAGTGGCTCGACATAATGACTTCCCTACGCCTGATGGAAAGCGAAAGAGAAACCCAAGCCGCTGTGACAACTGGCAAGTAACTGGTCAGTTACCTGTCAGTTGCCACCGCCATTCCGGCCCAACCCTAACCCCCCCATGAGCTCCGGAAACCCTACTCACAGGCAGAAACACGACCCAGAGGTCATTTGGCTGCGGTATTCTATAGGGTGGAGGTCTGTCGGTCTGTCACCAGGCTGTATCTCAAGAACCGTGATAGCTAGAGAATTGAAATTTTCATAGTTTATGTATTTCTGTTGCCGACTATAACAACAAATACTAAAAATAAGATCACATTATTATTATTTAAGGCGACAAAAACGCAATTTTTCGCCTATTTTAGTTCTATATTGATACGAAATTCTTTGTGCGCGAGTCCGACTCCCACTTAGCCGGTTTTTTCTCTAGCCAATATCACAGTTATAAAAAAAAATACAAATTAAAATGATGTCGTATTTTTGTTTAACGCAAATAAATGCCTCATTACAATAAATTCTCCCATGGCCGGGATTAAGCATCGCAGGGTGTGCAGCAAGCAAATTGCAGCTTAGTACAGCGAAGCCAACGAATGCGCGCCCATTATCGCCGCTCCGGGATCCGGGATTCACGGCCCACCCTCCCCGGGATCCGGGAACAAATCCCGCGGGCCCGTAATTTCTCGACTGTTTGTTTTGGCACTGCGTCGATGCTGCATTGACGGATGGGCGAGATTCGATTGGAAGGGCTGTCGAGTCTGAAATAGGGTGTGCTGGGATATCTTTATAGTCATCATTATCATCATCATCAGCCTGTATACGTTCACTACTGACATGGGCCTAATCCAATGTCAATTGTGGGAGTTGGCCTTAGCCTACCTACGTTACACACTCTGTAGGTAGGTCAATTATTATGTACTTACTTCGCTGGCTCAGCTACCCGAAGTGGATCTTGGAGACGACGAAATCTCGCCAGTCTGCTCTGCCCTCAGCCGGCTATCGCCAGTCCGGCCGTTGAAGCTGACTGAGATCCTTTAAATAATATTTCTCTACCCAAAGGTTATCTATAAAAAAACGCGCTCAACCTTGTAAGGCCCAATTTCGTTATAATTATGATCCAAACTCTATTGCTTATTCTATTGTGTCAAGAAATCTGGGACTTAAGACTTTAAGCAATAAGGCCGCTTAAATTGTAATTAGTATAACTTTATGCTAGTCTTAAATCAATTGTTTTATGTGCATTTAAGAATATCAGTATCTATCTATGAAATCACTTTGTTTGCATGAATAATTCTCGAGACTCCAATTTCTAGTGATATCTCCGTCCAAGATTCCCAGCCCTACGAACATGATATTTTCCCAATCTTACCGACAAGCCATATTCACCAATATACCTTCGGCTTTAGGTTCAAAACTAGAAAATCTTCGTTGTCATAGAAATCTGAAACGTTATTCAGGTATCCGTGTCAGCTGCAAACCGAAAGCAAGATGCCGGAGTTATTTGACGAGCCCCGAACGGAACAAACACTATATTGGTGCACCAATATTTTGGTGGCGTTATTTGATCTAGTTTGAGGTAGGATAAGTAACATTGCAAAATGCGAGCCTACAAATTTCTCAAGGGCCGGCAACTCACCTGTGACTCCCCGTGGTGTTGCGGTCTACGGGCGGAGTGATTACTTACCACCAGGTGATCTCCAAGCCTGTTTGCCCCTGTCATAAACGACTGGCTCGGTGGCTCATTGGTTCCTTGGCTCACCTCTGCCTTCTGAGCCAAGGGTCGTGGGTTCGATCCCCACACATTACAAACATTTGTGTGCATGAACATGTCTGTTTGTATTGATCTGGGTGTTTTCTATGTATAATATGTATTTATTTACAAAAAAAAATGTATCTAAGTAAGTTTATCAGTTGTCTTGTACCCATAGTACAAGCTTCGGCTTAGTTTGGGGCTAGATGGCGCTATGTGGCCCAGCGTGGCATGTTTTGGGTTATTTATTTATTTATAAAAAAATCTCGGCTCGAAGACCAGTTTAATAATAATAACCCAAGACATGCCACGCTGGGCCACACAGCGCGATCTAGCCCCATACTAAGCCGAAGCTTGAATTATGGGTACTAGACAACTGATAAACTTACTTAGATATTTTTTTTGTAAATAAATACATTATTGTATGTACATAGAAAGCACACAGACTAATACAAACAGATATGTTAATGCACACAAATGTTTGTAATGTGCGGGGATCGAACCCACGACCCTTGGCTCAGAGGGCAGAGGTCACTACCAATTGAGCCACCAAGCCAGTTAGTTTGTGGTGTGATGATAATGTGATCCATAGATTTTTGAAAGTAAAGGGTTTGCTCAATTAAATATTGCTTTTATTCCAATTTTGCTATGATTTATTGCGTTTACTTGGGAAGCGACACGTGGAAAGAGGCAGATGAAAGGTGAGAGGGCGGAAGGAAAGAAAGAATGAGGGCTGACGATCGGGGGCTTGCGTATATATAGGGACGAAAAGCGCCATATGGTGTCCGTCGGGTGAATCACATAGGTTGACTGTGCTTGCTGTCGATAACCCTTCTGTGTGCGTGCTTGATGAGTACAGCGAACACCGATAGGTGGCGCCAACACTGCACAAATGACCGCCCCATTTCAACCTGTTGCTGTAGTAGAAGACGACTAAGGGAATATCAGGAAACGGGCAGCAGCGTTAACCTGAGTACAAATAAAACCTACTGCGGTCACCAACCCGCCTGCCAAACGTGGTGACTAAGGTAATTCCCTCAAATGACAACAGTCAGTGGGTGGCCTATCAATAGGCGTCCAGCAGTGGACGTCGGCAAGCTGATGATGACGAAAAGATTAAGAATCATCATCATCATCAGCCCCCATCAGTCCACTGCTGGACATAGGCGTGGCCCAACGCGGCCCGGATTCGATCAAGGTGACGAACGTTGGGAGATTAAGAATGCTAGTAATTATATCGAGTTTTTATGAATTTTTTATACGTTGTTCAATAGAAACACTTGTATCTTCTTATTGCTATGGTTCCCTTTTGTCTGCGTAGTCTCTAATTGGCGTAGATTGCTCGTAATAGCCAATTTGTTGCCGACAATTATCAGTAACGCAGATTAACTATGAGCAAACAAAACAACAGTTAAAATAAACGACTTAGAAACTTTATATCGCTGGTTACAAGACTTTTTATTATTGCTGTACAATGGCAGTTTGAAATTAAATTAAATTAAAATCTTTTTTTCATTTGGAATGGGTTTGCGCTTGATTGCGATTCATCTGACGGTAAGAGATATCGCAGTCTAATAGAGCGCGCTCACTCGGGCAAAACCGATTCACACTCGCCTTGAACATCGGAAGATTTATATCTCTCGGGGAACAAGGAGCCCGGCAAAGAGTTCCTGTCAATGTCTTAAAATAAATTGCTTTGAAAACCATCATTGCCCCGAGCAGTAAGTTTTATTATTTCTGCTCATGCCGAACTCTTCTCGGGCACCGTCCTCCTAGGCTGGCACTCGCCCTCACACGAAATACATCCACAACATTATCACTGCAATGATTCCTGTTTGAACCCTTAAAGAATCTGTTCAAATCACCGTGTCTTACATAAAAACCTCGGACATACAATCTTTGCAATGTTCTTCTTGTTACTGTGAAAAAAATATTATAACTCATTTCCCAAAATAGATGTTACACGGGACGGGCATCAATCTTGCCGTCTACGACTGCCACAGATTACCCCCAATAGATACCGCATGTTCGGCATTTTGCTTTGAGTTTCGCGAGTCAATTTCAGGTGGTATGGAAGGGTGTGCGGGGGACGTAACTCATTTCTCAAGTGATGTACATTTGTATTGTGCAATGTCGATAATTTTATCGAAAAATTACCAATCAGGTATATTAGACTAGATTATGTCTGTATCACCTTTTCAGTATTTTGTGCAATACTGGATATTTATCTATGTATGTATATAAATATATGTTTATGTATGTCACCGGAAAATAGCAAGAATCGTAAGTTGATCAATTTCCTAAGTAGTTGATTATCTTTCGTAATATAACAAACGGTAGTGGAAATGTATTATTTAACGCAATGGATTTCAGTTAGTTAATCAACTTACGGTAGCCTGACAGTCATTTAATAATTTACGATTTTGACACAAGTAAAATCGTCCTCAAATGGGCCAATCGTTGCTCAATGTACTATTTAACGGTGCACTATTACCCGTAACTTAATACACTGTTCCCTGATTGGTTGCCGGGATAACGCCACGTGAGCCATTGAACCAATCAACGTTCACCTCACCTTTGTCGGATGATTTTACGGCAAGATCCCGTAAAATGATCAATTTACTAAAATACATACGTTAAATAATACATTTCAACTGCCGTTTTGACATTATAAGTATATTCAAACGAGTATAGTTATAAATATGGTTAGGTGAAGTAATCACAGCAGTTTTCATTTACTCGTCTTCTATCCTTCATACATTGAAAACTATCCTATGTAAATGTCTCTAACAGCAGGGTGCGGCATTTGTCCATTTTAATGTTCTCTCAGGACACTTTGGAAATCTAAAGTAGAAACACTAAAATTTTTCTCATCTTGCATTATCGATATACTTGAAAGTAATACATTGTAACACTATTGTCAAACGTGTCTATGCTAGAAAGGGATAAAAATAGTGAAATTGGTAATGAAAGAAAGGGATCATGAAAAAAGACATCAACGCGAGCTAACATCTGTCAAATATTTTCCATCGTAACTTGAGCTCCGGCGCCAAGGAGTTCAATACTAAGATTCATACGTTTATGTTCTACAAACTATTAAAAGTGTCTCCGATACACACGGGTCTGACTTCTGGTCAGTACTGACCGTGGTACTGACGCACTTTAAGCGCATGCGTATTTCGCGCCTGCATTGCATTGATGTATTACCTCTCGCGCGATATCTTAAGTGCGGTATCTATTGGAGATATCTGTGACGACTGCCTAGCTCTCTAGGGTCCATCCGACGCCGTAATCCTTTCGGCTACGTTCGGCCTTTTCGTATCTCTTTGTATGTGTGGGACTTGGGCTCACCTTTTAGAATCTGAGGGCACGGTCGTGCACCCGCGACGCGCCAAGCGAAGCGCAAGAGATACTATTACACATCCTGATACACATCATGATACCTGAACGTGACCTACCTTTTCGAAAGGTTTCGTCGTTTTTTTGAACGGGTTGAACTGCTACATTTTCATTTTTACCGTTCGAAAAACTCCAAGCATGAAACTCCTTGCCAGACCCTTGGTTTCCCGAGAGATTAATTTACGGTGTTCAAAGACGGAGTGATCCGATTGTTAATGGGAGAGCATTTCACTTTAAGTCCGGAAACCAGTCTGTAAATTCTGCTTAACCACAATTTTTATTCAAAAAAAGAGTAGCCTAGAGTTAAATCTTTAACCGAACGCCACCGAAACCGATGATTCGGCTCTGACAAAACGAACCGTCTCAATCCAACCCTAAACTGCCCGTTGTGTAGTGAGCACTGACCCGCGCACTACACACGTACGTAACAAATCACATCAGTGTCCGCGCGAGGAGGTGTGACTCGAGTTGTGGCATATCTCCATCTCATCCCGTAGGTGTCGTGGAATATGACTAAGAAAATATCAGGAAACGGGCAGCAGCGTTTACCTAGGTACAAATAATAGACTCTCCCCCGAGACTATAGTATGGGGTCCTTCAAAAAGGTTCTGAAGAGGTTTTTAAAGGGTCGGCAACGCACGTGTGATACCTCTGGTGTCGCAGGTGTCCATAGGCTGCGGTAACCGCTTAATATCAGGCGGGCCATGAGCTTGTTTGCCACTCTAATGGTATAAAAAAGATAGTAGCTTTAATTATTTAACCGAAAACCGCCGGAACCAATGATTCGGCCCGGTCAAAACGAACCGTCTCAGTCCAACCCTACAGTCTGTTGTGTAGTGAGCACTGACCCGCGCACTACACACGTACGTAACAAATCACATCAGTGTCCGCGCGAGGAGGTGTGACTCGAGGACGTGGCATATCTCCATCTCATCCCGTAGGTGTCGTAGAATATGACTAAGAAAATATCAGGAAACGGGCAGCAGCGTTTACCTAGGTACAAATAATAGACTCTCCCCCGAGACTATAGTATGGGGTCCTTCAAAAAGGTTCTGAAGAGGTTTTTAAAGGGTCGGCAACGCACGTGTGATACCCCTGGTGTCGCAGGTGTCCATAGGCTGCGGTAACCGCTTACAATCAGGCGGGCCATAAGCTTGTTTGCCACCGATACCAATGATTCGGCTCTGCCAAAACGAACCGTCTCAGTCCAACCCTAAACTGCCCGTTGTGTAGTGAGCACTGACCCGCGCCCTACACACGTACGAAACAAATCACATCAGTGTCCGCGCGAGGAGGTGTGATCCGAGTACGTGGCTGATCTTGTGGCCCGCCGTGAGTTTGCGCCGAATTATTTAGTTTTACGTCGGCTTAGCTGACTGAGGTGCTAAATCTGTGAAATATCTTTGGCTGCCGGCAATGGCGTAACCATCCGATTCGAAGCTCGTGGCAAATTCATCGGAACTTTAGTAAGTAAATGTGTAATAGTAAATATTGGATTGAATTTGGATTCTCCTCTGACTGATTCTGCAGACATGCCACCCTGTAGGTAATTACGCCACTGGTTGTGTGATTACGTTACTTTTAGAACGTAAGGCCGATCGATTCATTCAAATAGGTAGGTATAATAAATCCAAATTCTATACATTTTTCTTAAAGAGGGGAACGCAATTTAAGCACCTTCACGCCGAATCTGGGGAAATCGGCGTGGTGTGTGGGACTCACATCACTCAGAATGGTGGCCCATTAAACCCCCGTATGATGGGGGCAGCAACTTGCAGGGATTCGGGTAGCACAGAAGTATGCGGCCGCATCTCTGCCTGCTCTGGCCTGCCACCTGTGTGGCGTGGAAGTAATAAAAATTTACCAAAGACATTGTTCCATTGAAGTTAAACGGAGATATGCTGTGTCTATCGCAACATAAGCAGTTTTTTATTCTTACTGTTAATCATAGTGTAGGAATGCGAAACGGGGAACGACTGTCTGTTTGGCAGCGCGTGACACGAAACTACATGCACTGCAAAACTGCTAATATAGGCCGCTACAATAAAAAAAAGCTTCATCTGAAATCAACCTCACATAACCAAAAGCACGAAATCACATTTCCTTTCCCTCACCCGAACCCGTATAAATCTAACTTTCACCCGCAACGAATCGGTTGGTAAATAAAACAAAGAGTAAACAATGATCCGTCATAACATAACTCAGGAGTGGGCGTTCGGCGTAAATGGCGTAAATCCGCGGCCGCGCGCCATGCTAATGACGTTTACGCCGTAACCCGTAACGCGTAACCGAATGGACGTGACACGCCCATCGGCGTAGCAGAAATAAATGAGTGGTAATTTCAATTGTTTAGGATTTTTATATTGGCAGCACGCCCGTCCTCCTGAAATGTGCAATTACTCTCTGTGAGGGTGGCAATTCAATTCGAAATCACCTTTATTCGTTGGTTTCTTCAAATAAATAAAAAAAAATCGTTTTATTCAGACAAGGTCCATAAAGTTAGTAACAAAATTAATCTTAAAACTACCTATGCTAGTAGACATTTATAGGCAGGCTTGGTGGCCCATTTGGTAGTGACCTCTGCCCTCTGAGCCAAGGGTCGTGGGTTCGATTCCCGCACAGTACAAACATTTGTGTTCATGAACATGTTTGTTTGTATTGGTCTGGTTGTTTTCTATGTATAATATGTATTTATTTACAAAAAAAAAAAGTATCTAAGTAAGTTTATCAGTTGTCTAGTACCCATAGTACAAGCTTCGGCTTAGTTTGGGGCTAGGTGGCGCTGTGTGGCCCAGCGTGGCATGTCTTGGGTTATTTATTTATATTATTTATTATATCAAAACCTAGATCTAAAACACTCAATTACTCACAAACAGCCTTTATTTGTTTGATCGCCTAAACGTACATCCTGCTCAGCTCTCTTTCGATGTATGTCGCAGCGACGACCAAATGTCAAGATGACAGCTCGCGAGTATCACTTAAAAAACAGTAAGTGCTTTAACCCAAGTAGTAACCGGCCAGAAAATCGTTTAGTTTCTCTTTTTCATTTAGGTAGATAGTATTTATTTGTACCCAGCTAAACGCTGCTGCCTATTTCCTGATATTCCCTTATTCATCTTCTACGACACCCACGGCATGAGAGGGTCCTATTATAAGTCCGGAAATCACACGAACAATCCATTTGACCCTGCTACTGAGAAGTTTCTGGACAGAAAAACCTAGTGACACTTTTTGCCCGACCCAGGATTCAAACCCTCTTGATCCTTGGGCATTTCTTACCACTAGATCAACAAAGCACTAATATTAGGTACCTACTATGTGCCGTACAAATTCATTTTCGTTGCAAATATGGTGCACAATGAAAAGGTTCAAGAAAAGGCAAAGACGGTTATGAGTTTGAATTTTTTACCTCACAATGCACCGTGACAGCGCATAAACAACTCCGCAACTCGGAAACTTTGAGAAAGCACTTAGCCTTACTTCTGCGGAGGTGCGGTAGTGATGGGACATCGTGTGGGCCTGAGGCCTGGGGTATCAGGCTTTTGAAATATTTATATGGCGCGTTAATTCATTATATGGGGAGTATAGTATTAGTATAGTATTTTTACTATTAGGTAGAGCCGTCTCTACCAGGGCGCAGAGCGCACGGGGGTGACGACCGCTGAATTTTTGGTTATTTCATTCGGAAGTCAGCGTTGGCGAAATCGAGATCGCTCTTGGGCAGCTCAAAAACGGAGAGAGCCAAAAGGATACAAATTATTTATTTGTAGACCTTAGAATAATAATTATTCTAAGTTGTAAACCTATTAAGATCTTCATTATTTTGCTCTATCGTCTATGGTGTGCGAAGTAAACGCAAAAATTATGTTTATTGACGGCATCACATCAGAAACTTCTAAAATTATCAGTGTTTTCAAAACAAAGAACTACCTTATACATTTAAACCTTCCTCTTGAATCACTCTTATTATAAAAACTGCATCAAATCCGTTGCGTAGTTTTAAAGAACTACGCATCACAGAGACAGATAGAAAAGCGACTTAGTTCTATACTATGTTAGGTACTATATAGTGAACTATCACCAGATTCAAGTTAGGCCTATGTAGGTATGCACATATGGCAACTGACAGGTTACTGACCAGTTACTTGCCCGTTGGCACAGCGACTTGGGCTTCTCTTTCGCTTTCCATCAGGCGTTGGGAAGCCATTATGTCGAGCTATTATGAAACAAATATGCGGTAGGCCTTATAATTCCGTATAAGCACATCACTACTGGGCCGATGCAGTTCTATTATTGGCGTCAACAAAACGATAACTTTATTCGCGGTGCACCAGCGGCCGTTTATTTCCTGTTATTGTACTAATATTTTGCTGCCCCTACTAAACAGGGTGAAATACCTGTGCCATAGCCCAGGGGTAGGTTTGATACCTTCTTTGATAATGTATACTTTTAACGCAATCGAAGTCGCTTGACGGGTGTTTCAGTTTGTAAACCCTACCATCGTCCCTACTCAATAAGTCCCTTACCTATTCAGCCGCAGAACTGATGACCGTTGGGGTAAACGAGTTCTGGAGTGGAGACCGCGTCTCGGCAAACGTAGTGTAGGACGCCCGCAGGCTAGGTGGAGTGACTATCTGCTCAGGACGGCTGATAAGTGCTGGATGCAAGAAGCCCAGGATGCGATCAAAATGGCGAACATTCGGAGAGGCCTTTCACCGGCCATGCATTAATGATTGAATTGTTTCACCTTAGGCACCTGAGCAAATCATCTAGGTGATTAGACCCCCGCAAAAATTTGACAAAAGCGTACCTAAGGCACCTGGCCAGGGGATTAAAGTCGACTGCAAATAAAATAAGTTTTCTAGTTCACTTAAGTCATAAGTCCCTTACACTATTGCGACAACCCATGGTAAGAAATGGAATGGTGATTTGTATTTTTTTCCGTCACATAGTAAGCATTTTGTGCACTATGTCCGAATCCGATACTAACGAAAATACATATAACCCGTTGTAACCGTAGAACTTATGACGTACGTAGGTATTCATAACCCTTTAACTACCGGAATTCTAGACACAAAAGTAAATCAATTTTGCGTTTTAAACGGATACAGACAGCGCTTAACTTATTAACCTATCATCCTGTATTTAAAATACCTATCTTCTTCGATTTAAAGTATTTAATGTGAAAATTACCATAGAAATAGTTCTAGGGTCACTACGCAACACAGACTACGCATTATATTTTCACGGTTTGATCGGATTCGGATCGGATGTAGTACGAAACCGCTTAAATACGACAAAAAATCGGCCAAGTGCTAGTCGACTGACACATGAAGGGTTGAAGGTAGGGCTTCCAATCCCGCAGCCTGAATTGAATCTCGGTATTTGCGGGACTACGAATTTTCAATCCCGCGGGATCTCGGTATTTGCGGGATCCCGCATATTGAAAATATTCATATTTATATGAGGCAAGTAAAACAATGAATTAATCAAGAAACTCCACATATATTTACGTATTACTATTAGTATGAGATCAATCAAATTACACCGAGTAGTTATCACAAAAAACAACGAATTATTCAAATAACTCCACATTTTTTTAAGTATTTATAATAATACACCTTTTATTTATTCCAAAACAATGTAACTAACTCGACAGAAGAAAAGACTAGGTATCTTCTTCAAGAAATAGACAAATCAACAAAAAAATTGAAAATTGATATGTTACTTTAATTATTAAGTTTGTCAGTTGAAAATGTTTGCGAAGGAAACACAACATACCTATCTAAACTGTCGTCCGCCAAACTACTGCGTATTTTAGAGGCAATATAGCCAGCAGCAGAAAAAGCCCTTTCGGCTTCCACACTTGTCGGCGGTATACCTTTTAAGGCTTTATAGGTAAATGTAAGATAATTTCCCATTGACCCCCCAGATTCATAGAGAGTCATTTCTTTTTTTTATAATGGAATCAAGTGTATTATCTCTAGATGGTGACGGGCAAAGTACATTACATGCTGACGATATAGTTAACTCTAACTCCTGTTGCAATGTAAGATCAAGATAGATAGTCCCGCAAATCCCGCGGATCCCGCGTCCGTAATCCCGCATCGCGCGGGATTGGAAAATGACGCGGGATCCCGCAATACCGAGATCTCGGTATACCGAGATTGGAAGCCCTAGTTGAAGGGCTACAAAAAGCAGTTGGTATGAATACGGCGCGGCTAACGAGTCGCGACAAATATGGCTGCCAAGGCCTTTCATCCTTCCTCCTCCATAATTATGAAGGGAACTACCACGGGCTACGGCTTGAGTGGTTTGTTGCTTTTTATGTTAATGTATGACGGGACGCGTGAGGTTATAAAGTTATGAATAACATAATTATAAAAAGAAATGTAACATGTGCGTGCATTAGATACTTCCCGAGTTTCTGAAACCGCAACTTAGGAAGGCCACAGAGTGATCCTAAAAAGATTCCGTTATTGGACGTTTTTCGATAGCCAATCTTATTATTCAATGGATCCTGAGTGTCCAGTATAGAATACCACGAAAGAGCAGTTTGTAAAAACCGCGTATCTGCGTTTTCGCGAATTTACAGGAGAAAGAAAAAACATAATATTATCTGATAATATGATCTGTTGGCGCGTTATTTCAATTTTGTCCCTTTTGCTGTTACGCGGTATTAACAAAGTGCTCTTCCGCGGTATTGCACGCGCAGCGACGCTATGTTGTTTGTTTCTTTTCAGATTATTATTGAGTACGTAGTTTAGTTCACATTTCAAGCAGTCGGGGTTTTTTATTTTCTGCTTTACCAGACTGGATTCCTAATCAGCATCAATAGGTACTTACTATATTATTTAGGTACAGTCATATGCAAAAGTAGGACCATGCTATCGTGATTCTTTTCATTATTCAACCATAATACCCCACTTGACGCAGTCGATTGACTTTAATATTTTTTATTTTCATACAATGGAGTCTAGCAGACGCCATTTTGAATTTTCACTAATTTCATGTCTTTAGTGACACTTGCCGGACCAAGTAAAATATCGATTGACGTATGTATAATGACAGGTAACTGACCAGTTACTTGCCCATTATCACAGCGACTTGGGCTTCTCTTTCGTTTTCCATCAGGCGTAGGGAAGCCATTATGTCGAGCCACTATAAAAAAAAAAGAAATGGTCGGTATAGTGCATCAAAGGAACGTATATAAGCTTAGAAAGAAACACATTGCCACTCCTTTGCTTTGCGCAGTCGGGTAAAAAAACCTACCTTATTCCTTCGACTTCCCGTAGTACCGATCCCGAACACCATTCGGTATCGCAACAGGCCGCATTGTGCCGCATTAAAATCGCATTACGCCCAATACTTTACATTACGTAACTGCATCCAGTTGCATAAATAACTCCCTTAATGGTTCGATACCATTTTCAGTTCTTATTTATGCCCATGAAGATTCATTTTCATTTGCGCATGTTTGTGTACCTGGTACTAGACCTACTTACAAATTATTCGACTGGCTCGGTGGCTCATTTGGTAGTGACCTCTGCCCTCTGAGCCAAGGGTCGTGGGTTCGATTCCCGCACAGTACAAACATTTGTGTTCATGAACATGTCTGTTTGTATTGGTCTGGGTGTTTTCTATGTATAATATGTATTTATTTACAAAAAAAATGTATTTAAGTAAGTTTATCAGTTGTCTTAGTCAGTTACCCATAGTACAAGCTTCGGCTTAGTTTGGGGCTAGATGGCGCTGTGTGGCCCAGCGTGGCCCATGTCTTGGGTTATCTACAATTAATCGACAGTTAATAATAGGCAGTCTCCGACGAATTGCTCTTCTTTTTTTTATGAAATAGGGGGCAGACGAGCAGGCGGTTCACCTGATGGTAAGTGATAACCGCCGCCCATGTACAACTGCGACATCAGGAGTTGCAGCGTTTAAGAAAGAGGGACGCTATTTTCTTGAAGATTTGAAGGTCTTTCTGCCATTATCTTTGGAAACAGCTTCCAACTTATAGAAGCGGTCGCGACTGCGCGAGCGGTCGTGTGTAAGGCAGCGTATGAATGACTATAGTTAAAAGCGCGGTCGCAGCTTTTGGAAGTTGGTTCTCGACTGCTTAAAGCAGGCCGTGTATTAAGTTTATCAGTTGTCTCGTACCTATCTATAGGACACGTTCCGGTTTGATTTGTTCGCTGTGTGTCTTAGTGTGGCATGTCTTAATTTATTGGGTCTTCTTGTATCTATATCTACACTTATATTAAATCTGTAGAGAGATGTCAACTCTGTTCATTAAATATATTTTCAAAATAAAAAGAGAAGGCCCACTGAGATGCCTTTTTACACCCCGCGTAAAGAACCCAGGATTGTAAGACGAAGGAAACACATGAGCTGGAAGGGTATTCCATGACTTAATGGCACGGGGCAGGATCTTGTTGGATTGCAGCCTGTTGGTCTTTAGCCGTTACCGGTGACGATGAGCCGTTCTAGGGTTTGGTTACTCTTTCTAGCTATGTGGCCAAAAAATTCAAGTACTCTTCGCATATAAGTTGTATTAGGTTACACATAAAATTCTGCTAATATTATAAATGCAAAAAACACCGCGCACGTCACGCCATAGTGTGCCTTCTCACGAACAGTTCTATATATTACAACTGTAAAACGTGGTGCCATTCTACACATTCTTCAAAGGGCCTTTTGTAACCCACACGCGCCCACAGCCCGAGATTTACTGGGCCCACACAAATCTGATTTGTATCCGAGATACAATCTGTGCTATTGTGTTATATCGTGTAGAATTAACAACGGAACATTATCCTGCGAAATGTTGTAATTTAAACGGTTAACTTAGCTCAGAACTGGTGATTTGTCTTATTTGGAATGATAGCAAGTGTAGCGGTGTTGCTTGCCATTTCTACGGGTATTTAAATAGGTATAATGGTAGGCCATTCTATAAAGAGAAGTAAGTGTTGTCCGTGTGGTTTGATTTAGAATAGGGCCTATCTCATTCCGTGGGTGAGAAGTCGCTGTGACAACGGGCAAGTAACTGATCAGTTACCTGTCAGTTGCCACCGCCATGCCGGCCCATCCCTAACCCCCCACGAGCTCCGGAAGAAACACGAACCGGTCATTTGGCTGCGGAATTCTATAGAGTGGAGGTCTTTCCCCGGACGGGCGGCTCAATTCGAGCGAAGATGCCCTACCTCTCTTATATAACCATTGGAGCGAACCTTTTCTCTCTGTCCCAATGACCGATTCCTCTCCGAATCTCATGAAAGAGATGTAACTACACGCTATACTACCAACAACACTAAATTATACTACCTACTACTTTGTACCGCTATATCGTCGTGCTAAACTTGTCCGAGGCACCTCCTAAGGTAAAATCAAATAAGCGTGCGGCGGATAACATAATCGGGCCCATTACAGCGCGTCGCAGCTCGCGGCGCTCGTAAATCAACAGCCGCTGAGAGTGGCCCGAATATTGCGGCCTCCCGCCCGGCCTGTGTAAGGCCAGACGAACGTGAGCGATAGATAGATAGATTTCATCATCAGCCTATTGCAGTCCACTTTTTTTTTTATAGTGGCTCGACATAATGGCTTCCCTACGCCTGATGGAAAGCGAAAGAGAAGCCCAAGTCGCTGTGACAACTGGCAAGTAATTGGTTAGTTACCTGTCAGTTGCCACTGCCATGCCGGCCCAACCCATACCCCCCACGAGCTCCGGAGACCCTACTCACCAGCAGAAACACGACCCGGAGGTCATTTGGCTGCGGTATTCTATAGGGTGGAGGTCCTTCCCCGGACGGGCGGCTCAATTCGAGCGAAGATTCGGTATGCCCTAATTTACCTATTATCCCAAAAAAGTTATAATATTATGCAATTTAGTCGTCAGTTTATAGCCGGCCTAATGCCACCGGGCGAGGTAGGGGTGAAACCGCGGGCGGCAGCTAGTTAAATCAAATTC
Source organism: Conogethes punctiferalis (assembly GCA_031163375.1). NCBI lineage: Eukaryota > Metazoa > Arthropoda > Insecta > Lepidoptera > Crambidae > Conogethes > Conogethes punctiferalis. The sequence goes on along the minus strand of CM062096.1, from coordinate 11,759,551 downwards.
TCTGCAAATTCAAATTCTTGCCTTCCAAACGTCATATTAAGATCTGAAGATGAAAAATATCTCGCATAGAGGAAGTAGACTCTCTCTGTTAGTTTGTGGTTCGTTCAAACGGAAAAATGGGCAATGTTTGACTAGCGCGGTGGCTTAAAATATTGAGGTAATATCATTACATTATTGTCTAAACCATGCTTTTATTATTGGTTTGGGACAATGGAGTTGTTATGAAAATATCCTATTACAGTCCACTGCTGGACATAAGCCTCTCCATTTGTTCGCCACTTTGGGCAAACATCTGGGGGAGTCACTCAGAATCGCCATTTGGGGTATAACCGGGTTGACACTCGCTGGGCGTAGCTCCTCGCTCCAGTGACGCTGCTGCCCGTCATCGTCCTGTGGTATTTAGCTACGCCTTAAATGAAATGCCTTGTGTGAAAATATGTTACTACTAATACATAATACATCATCATCATCATCATCAGCCTACCGCAGTCCACTGCTGGACATATGCCTCTCCAGTTGTTCGCCACTTGAGCAACAATCTGGAGGATATACGCATAATCACCGCGCTGGGCAGGCGGGTTGGCGATCAAAACATACTTAGGTTAGGTATATTAAGATCAACTAGATTAACACTTATCTGTTCATATGCCAGCGGTAGTTAACAGTGTGGTACATGCGCGGTATATTTTCGTTACACATAACATCATTCATCATCATCAATCATCAACAGCCTATCACAGTCCACTGCTGGACATAGGCCTCTCCAGTTGTTCGCCACAGGACAAACATCTGGAGGATATACCCATAATCGCCACGCTGGGCAGGCGGGTTGGCGATCGCAGGGCGTAGCTTCTCGCTCCGGTGACGCTGCTGCCCGTCATCGGTCTGTGGTATTTAGCTACGCGCCGCCAATTGTGATGGTTATACCGCCACCAGTCGGTTGCCAGCGCCTCGTTTGTTATTCGGCAGGATGCACCACGGGCAGGTGAGGTTGGCTTGGAGCGAAATGATGATAGGCCGCTCCCTTACATCGCTCAACATCATTGCCAACCCTTAATTCGCCTTAGATAACACCTCTAGCAACGCGTAACAAGATAAAATCTCCATCGCGAATCCCGATATTCAGTTGGAAACATTAGTTCGCACTTGGAAATGAGAAATTAAGCCATTATCAAGTTTTACAGCATTACCACAGAGCGTATTGGCCATTAACATTTGAAAATCGAACATTACCAGGTTGTTATGTAAACGGAGTTAGGTCGTAGTTGCTTTGTTTTTTTTTTGTGGACTGTCAACTGTTTGGGCTTTATGGAAACAATATTTTGTTTTATCTTTGGGATTGTATTATTTTATTGCTTTAAGAGCACAGTGTAAAGATAAAACAGAGAGAGGATTTAGTATTAATTTTGTGCTGTATTCATACTGATAATGTGAGTCACTCTGCTTAATTCACATTATCGATAAAAGCACTTTAAGAAGAAATAATTATCTACTAATATTCAAAAAACTAAGTGTATTAGGTAAGTAATCTTAAAAAATACAGTAGCGGATTTTCAAGTCGACTCTACAACTCTCACGGGAATAAATGATGATTTAAAAACAAATCATCGCCCATTTATTCCGTTTAGTCCGTTCGACGATGGATACTACAAATACTTATTATTAATATGAGTATTATTCAATGGTTACTTACTTACAACACGGCACCGGGACCCAAAATGAGTCTTGACGTACAACAATATTTATAATTATTAAACAAAACGACAAATTGGAATTGTCTCACTGTATCCCCGTAAAGTGCGCACCACAAATGGTCGGGTAATATTTAGACAGCGAGAGTTTTTACACAGATAATAAAAAAGTACAAAGGGCTTTGAGCGGAGTTCTGCGTCCGCGCGGTCACTCCTGCCAATGGCCGTTGAGTTCGAATCAAAGCGAACGCTCTGGAATCTGTTTCAATTTTTAACGAATCTCGTGAAAGAAGCCGAGGTCCGCTGTTGGAAGCATTGTTGTTTTTAGTTCAGTCCACGTCGAGTCGACACTTGGATAAGGAATTTAATTTTCGCTCGTCTATAATAAAAAAAAAGAATGACACATCAGTGCGAACATTTTGTAGGTATTTCACCGATCTGGAAAAATCAAGTGTCTGTAGCGCAAAAGAACTTTAACATTTTATATTTCTCTTTAAAATAAATCAATATAGGGTAGAATTGTATTTTTTCTCTCCAGAAAAGATTTTGTGAAATGGTTCTAAGAATCTTTTTCTTTTTCGTATTTCAGTAACCTGTGAAAACATAGTGGCGGCTATTACCCTGGCATTGTTGAAGAAATTTTACACATTCATTGGAGTAGTAAAGCTTATGAGCGTCCTCTCTTCAATTGCGGTACCCTTTCAGGGTCTATAATGATCAAACTTACCTATAACATCTTGTAATATTTATGTACCTACATTATAGATGCAATAAATGATTGAGTATTGTCCATGGGCGGTGGTTACTGTTTAACATCAGACAGGCCGCTTGCTCGTCTGCCACCAACAGCAATAAAAAAAAAACATGCACACTAGCAAATAAATATTAATTAATAAAAAATTACCAGCAAACATTTTTGTGTCATTGCGGCATTTCACTTCACTACTGGGATGTAAGGAAGCGACCCATCTTTTTTTGTTTGTTTGTTTATAGTGGCTCGACATAATGGCTTCCCTACGCCTGATGGAAAGCAAAAGAGAAGCCCATCTTTTCACTCCAAGCCACCCTCACCAGCCCATGGTGCATCCTGCCGAATAACAAACGAGGCTCTGGCAAACGACTGGTGGCGGTATAACCAACCATCACAATTGAAGGCGTAGCTATATACCACAGGCCGATGACGGACAGCAGCGTCACTGGGGCGAAAACCTACACCTTGCGATCACCAACCCGCCTTCCCAGCGTGGCGATTATGGGTAAAGCCAATGTGAGGAACAACTGGAGAGGACTATGTCCAGCAGTGCACTGCTATAGGCTGATGATGATGATGAGGACTTTACTACTCGCTCACTTCTTTTAAAACATATAGGAAAATAAATAAACTAGAGGAGAACAATTAGCTGCTAAATGTGTGACGCCCTCTTTCAATGTAACAAAATCTTCTGCATTACCTACTAACAGCAGACTAGAGATCGATTAATGCTACATAGGTGATAGGTAGCTTGATATTTGTAGCCAACACCGAGCTATTACTAACGAGGATCGATGTAGGATGATCCTGTTTGCATCGAGCCGCTCTCAAACTGCCAAAGCCAGGAAATCACCGCAATTATTCACCTCCGTTCAAACACTCTCGGTAAACTTGGTCTGCTATCCTGTAACAAAACTAAGCTATATAGCATTATGCTCTACACAATAATCGGAGAATTCATCCTACTGACGTGGCCAGCCCATTCCCATTTTAATCTTGTAGTCTTTTTTCCCACATCCACGATCTCTGTCTTTGAGAGAATATTGGCATTAATCCGTCTTTTCGATTGCCAAAATGTTTTGCTCCATGGCTCTTCGGCAAGCTCTAAGGTTCTGAGGTTCAAAGACCAAGTCTGAGCACCGTAGATTATAATAGGCGTACTCTGCCGAGGCGAGTACGAGTTCTGGAATGGAGACCGCGTATCGGCAAACGTAATGTAGGACGCCCTCAGGCCAGGTGGAGTGACGATTTGCGCAGGACGGCTGGCAAGTGCTGGATGCGTGAAGCCCAGAATCGACCTAAGTGGCGAACATTAGGAGAGGCCTGTGTCCAACAGTGGTCTGACACGGTCTGATGATGATGATGACGATTCTGCCCATAGGGTCACAAATTACGGGGATCGTGGACCAGTCGAAACGCCTCTCAGAACGTCGGCTCAGTGAAGAATGTTGGACAGTAGACGTTTCAGTAACAAAGATATGCAGATAGACTATCGCTTGATAAACGTGAACTGCTAAACAATGAACGCGAACAATACAATAGTGTTAGCGCATTAATATTATTAGGTATACAATACTTTGACTAACAAGAATCGCTCGTCAAACTGCGAATGGCTGCGAGCGGCTTCTATTATTTAGATAGGTCGGTAAATAGGAGCGAACATTGCAACCACAACCATGTACGAGGAAGCTTGTTAGTGAAATGCTAATACGTACTAATTAGTCAATAACAAGCTTCCTTAGGTTCTCCATGCGGTAACGGAACCGAATACAAATCATCGCCAAACTAAGCCGAAGCTTGCAATAAAAAACCGCTAAGCTAACTCAGATACATGGCAAACACATTACACTTGACATACAGTACAGACAAATACAAACTGACACATTCAGGCACATAAATGTTTGTACTGTGCAGGGAACGAACCCACAGCCCTTGGTTCAGAAGGCAGAGGTCACTACCAAATGATCCATCGAGCCAGTCAATATAATATACTCAGAAACTACAGTACCGAATAAAAAAAATTTTTCATCATTAAAAAGCTACATTTACACAGAACCTACATAGACTTTATTTATTTTAAAAAGATTAGGGATCCTTATTTAAACGCCTTGTATTGTAACACAATGAAATACCCAAAGCGATTACGGGTCGCTAGTCACAAAACTAAGTCGCTTTTTCTGTCCATAAATCCCTAAATCCCTATGTGCGCTTAAATCTTTAAAACAACGCAACGGATTTTGATGCGGTTTTTTAATAGATAGAGTCATTCAATAGGAAGGTTTACGTATAATGAAATACCCGAAGCGTAGCGATGGCGGGTCGCTAGTCTTCACTATCTACACTAATATTACTTATAAAGAGAAAGGATTTGTATTTTTGTATATCTTAATCTTAACTAATATTATAAAGCTGAAGAGTTTGTTTGTTTGAACGCGCTAATCTCAGGAACTAATGGTCCGAATTGAAAAATTCTTTTTGTGTTGAATAGACCATTTATCGAGGAAGGCTTTAGGCTATATAACATCACGTTGCAACTATTAGGAGCGAAGAAATAATGGAAAATGTAAAAAAAAACGGGGGAAAAAATAACTATTCCAAGCGGACGAAGTCGCGAGCACAGCTAGTAACGAATAAACTCGAAACGTGATAGCTTTCACGTTCATCAAGCAGCCAACAGCTGGAAAATGTCTAACTGGTCGCATTTAGCTCAGGTTCACACGGCTCCAGCGAGCCCACGACTAATAGAATTGGCGCGTTAACAAAGGCTCCGCTGGTAACTGGTTGTTAGACACGAGACTGATTACGCGCAGATAACTTACTCTAAAAGCCTAACTGGCGAATAACTACCACGTGCTAGTCGAATAAGCAGTGCCTGGTAATTGCGGGAATTGTTCAGCCACAATAAACTTTTCGCGGTATCGCTCGGCAAATTTGATTTCGGCAAAAAAATGCAATGGTAATTATTGGCAAACTAAAGTAAACAAAGCTTTTTGATTTGTTTTTACCTCCGTTTTCGTGTATTTTTTTATGTACAACTTTTTTATTGTTTTAACGAAATCCGAAATATGGATCAAATATCAATCAATACAGAAAAATACCTTTTAAAACATTTTGATTTAAGAGGCAAATAATTTCAATATTCCGGGTATCGTCGACTACGTATTTGAAATCGGTTTAAACCTAGGTAACAGGCATAACTACCGCACTGCTCGTCAAACAGGCAATGCCTGGAAATCGCGGCAATTATTCAGCCACAACCCCCCCCACGGGATCGCTCGGCAAACTTGACTGCGGCAAAACAATGCATCAGGAAGCATTGGCCCGTCATTAATTAGTTGCTGAATGACCGAAGCTGACGCGAAGGAAATGTCAGATCGTTTGCAAGAATCGGCGTTGAGACCTTTGGTGGTCTTATTTCGATGATAATAATCTCGGGGTAAATGCTTTGTTCTACGGTATGCTAGTCACTACGTAGTAAGTATAAAACAAAGTCACTTTTGGTGTCTGTCTGTCCGTATGTATTAAAGTTTTAGTTTTAAAGTAAGACGTTTAAAAGTTTGCAACGGATTTTGATGCGTTTTTTTTAAATAGGTAGTGATTCAAATGGAAAGCTTATATACGTGTAAAGCATGCGAAATATAGGAGAAAAGCACTGATAATTTTATAGGCTTCTTCTTAAATACCCGAAAAAATATAGTAAAAGATCTTAAAGAAAAAGTATTGTAATATGAACTGCGATTCAAGCCGTCGATGTTACCAGTTGGAACAAATACAATATACAATGAAAAGTACACTGTAGGTACCAGACTTTTTAGTCAAAGTCGACAAAAGAAGGCTTACTAAAGCAAAGACTTTTTTATTGCGTTCTCAACCTTCTAGATAAATAGTGTTTTCTTCGGTTACTATTACAACACTTTTTCACCACTCAGACAATTGAAGTGGGACAAAAAATATACGAGTACGAATTGAATACCCACTCCACTATTCGTCGGAAACTTATTCCGTCGAAGTTCCAACGAATTCTCGATGGAATCATTAAAGTACTTGCCCCACTTGCGCAAAAAGGGGTTATTGGATCCACTGTGTAAAAAAAACTATTAGGTAGGTTTGCACGAACAGATTTGTTCAAATGACGGTGTTAATTGGAAGAGTTTTAGGTTTTTTATACGGAACGTTGAAATGTTTAATTAGTTTTAATGAGTTCAGTACTAGGTAACCAGGTGATCGTTTTCTTAAGAGCACAGTCTTACTGATAAGTTGATTTTATTATCATAACATTTTCATAAGATTTTTCTAAACACCTATAACATCTTTACGTACCTATTAGATTTCATGTTCCATACCTAAGTACTTGAACTAAGACTTTTTATAATTAAATATCAGACAACATCACATACATTACTCCGATCCCAAAGTAAGTATATTAGGAGCGTATAATGGGATGTAAGGGAGCGACCTAATCTTTTCGCTCCATGCCAACCTCATCTGTCCGTGATGCATCCTGCCGAATAACAAACGAGGCGCTGGCAACCGACTGGTGGCGGTATAACCATCACAATTGATGGCGTAGCTAAATACTACAGACCGATGACGGGCAGCATCGTCACCGGAGCGAGAAGCTATAACCTGCGATCGCCAACCCGCCTGCCCAGCGTGGCGATTATGGATATATCCTCCAGATGTTTGCCCTAAGTGGTGAAGAACTGGAGAGGCCTATGTCCAGCAGTGGACTGCAATAGGCTGATGATGATGAATGATGATGATGATGATCGATGTTTCAATCCAAGTCCAACGCCAATGACTTATTCCGCTTTCGATCTACCATGTAGCTCCAGTCCTTGCCAGCCACTCCTCGCGGGAGAGACAATGGGCGTGATTAATGACGTAATTTGAGCCGCGATGACGTCACGAGTGACGCGGCTGCTAATAGCCGCGACGTGACAAATATCGCTGACAACTGACATGTCGCTAATGAAGATGATACGTTTTCAGCTACTCGAGCCCTCGGGGTAATTTGTAAAATTATATTACTTGCTAATTAGCTAATTATTCATCTTATTATTCATATTATTATTCATCTGCCTTCCGAGCCAAGAGTCGTGGGTTCGATCCCCACACATTACAAACATTTGTGTGCATGAACATGTCTGTTTGTATTGGTCTTCTATGTATAATATGTATTTATTTACAAAAAAAATGTATCTAAGTAAGTTTATCAGTAATTGTCTAGTACCCATAGTACAAGCTTCGGCTTAGTTTGGGGCTAGATGGCGCTGTGTGGCCCAGCGTGGCATGTCATGGGTTATTTATTTATTATTAAGCGTATGGGCCCGTCAGACTTGATTTTCCTACGCTAACGTTCGATCGTCATTTTTCATTTATCCCACCTAGGAGGGAAAAGTGGATTTTTTTTCCACTGTACCCACCTAGGTGGGATAAATGGAACATAAATTTATGTCCCTCTTTCACTTATCCCACCTGGCCATCCCACTTGTGCATTTTTATTCTACTCTTCCCACTCAGATAGGATAAGAGGATCATTTCACTCCTCTTGCCAGAGCTCTGGTTGCGTACCTAGGTAGGCTAGGTAATATTTTTCGTTCCAAGCCACCCTCACCTGCCCGTGATGCATCCGAATAACAAACGAGGCTCTGGCAAGCAACTGGTGGCGGTATAACTATCACGATTGAAGGCGTAACTAAATACCATCAATGGGTGAGGGACGGCAGCGTCACCAAAGTGAGAAGCTTCTCACACGATCACGTAGCTACGCCATGCGATCACCGACGCGCCTGCCCAGCGTGGCTATTAACTCTCCCCAGTCTCTGTCTCTCCCCAATCTCCAATGTCTCCCCACACTTATTGACGCAAAATCGGCTAACGCCTGTCAGAAAAGCCTTTGTCTATGATATAAGGGTGTTACTAATTCCATTCGCCGACAAAGACTCTCCCGCAGAGCATCTTAGATTGGGACGTTGTTTGTGAAAATTATCATAAGTCTCGTATTTAATATTATTTAAGACAGTTATCCCTCTTAGTTCATTTAATTTCTTGCCCAAGTTCTATTACAAGCGCTTGTTTATTTAATATTTCAATGAATATGGGATAATATCCTAAAAATTACTGAAGTTTTAAAGATAAAACTCGCCCATTTAATGCGAAAAGGACTACGTAAGCTTTATAACGAATGGCTCCTATTAACGTTTAAGTAATTGCACCGTTTAGATAAAATTATCTTAGATATTCAACAAAATGAATGTCTAGAATACCTAAAAAACCCTAACAAGCGAGTTTGAACAACATTCAATGGAAGGTTCCGTAGTAATAACAACAAAGGCTAGACTGTGATATCGCTTACCATCAGGTAGAGAGCCTTTCGCTCCCCCAACAGCCCAGTGATGATGACAAAGCCGTCTTGGCTATCATCGAGTCATTTAGAAAAAAGTTTAAGTACTATTAGGATAATTGCAGTCTAGCAAAGCCATCATCCGAAACGAGGTGATCCGGCAGAGAACCAAAATCACCGACATAGCTCAACGGATTAGTAAGCTGAAGTGGCAATAGGCTGGCCATATTAGCCGCAGAACCGATAACCGTTGGGGTAAACGAGTTCTAGAGTGGAGACCGCGTCTCGGCAAACGTAATGTAGGACGCCCTCAGGCCAGGTGGAGTGACGATTTGCGCAGGACGGCTGGCAAGTGCTGGATGCGAGAGGCCCAAAATCGATCATGGTGGCGAACATTAGGAGTGGCCTATGTCCAGCAGTGGACTGACACGGGCTGATGATGAAAGCCATCACTACAATTCAATACATAGTATAAAACAAAGTCGTTTTTCGTATGTCTCTATGTAAATATGCATACATCTTTAAAAGTACACAACGGATTTTGATGCGATTTCTTTTAATAGATAGAGTGATTCATTGAAGAGTAAGGTTTAAATGAATGAAATACCCGAAGCTAAGAGGGGGCGGGTCGCTAGTATTAAACAAAAACGAATAGCTTCCTAATTAAAGAGTGTTTTTAAGTTGTGATGGCTTGACAGGCTTGGTGGCTTATTTGGTAGTGACCTCTGCCCTCTGAGCCAAGGGTCGTGGGTTCGATTCCCGCACGGTACAAACATTTGTGTTCATGAACATGTCTGTTTGTATTGGTCTGGGTGTTTTCTATGTATAATAATGTATTTATTTACAAAAAAAAAAATATCTAAGTAAGTTTATCAGTTGTCTAGTACCCATAGTACAAGCTTCGGCTTAGTTTGGGGCTAGGTGGCACTGTGTGGCCCAGCGTGGCATGTCTTGGGTTATTTATTATTTATTTATTTATTACGGCTATTATGACTGACAGACCGTAACTCCCAGAACACCCAGACACGAGGCGGTCTAGAAAAGAAGCATCTTGTGAATTCAATACAAGATAGGTACATATGATGAAGATATATAAACAAAACTCCCCCGTCTGAATAAATAAAGTAAATATACCGCTTAAAAATCAATACAGTACCAATATGATTGATTAATTATAATTATGAATGACTCGGCTACCTCGTCGGTTCAGTGAACAGTGCCGCCTGTGAGATTTACTGCGAAAATGATATACATGGATTTTCTCTTTCAAATTAACATCTAGCATTCGGTTGTTCGAAGTAATTTTTCCTTAGTAACATAATGTAGAACATATTTGACCCTGCGAAAGCACCACTCCCGAAGTCCCAAACTAGGTGATCGTGGTTGTAGGTATATGTCACCGTAAAATAAAAAGGCTGTTTGTCAATTTTCTAGAAAGTTGGTCAACTCTCGGAGAATAATAAATGGCAAATGAGAAGTATTATTTAAGCCAGTTAATTTTAGCTAATTTGTCAATTGACGGTACCTAGCAGTAATTCAATAATTTCACTACATTACTACATATTATATCTCAAATTCTCCAAGAAAAGTGTAAGTAGGTACTTCCTCTAAGACAGGTAGGTAAGGCAGGTGATTGTTTTTCACACCTTATTCTCATCTTACTTTGCCATAAGTAAGTAGGTATGCTTAGCGGTGACTAAAATTTAACAAGATCATTGTAAGTTTAGTATACAACTTTACAATTTACCGAAAAATAATAGTTAAACTGTAAGCATTATGTTACAGTTCACAATCGGTCGACAGTTTATAATCTCGCGAGATAAATTATAATCTCACGGTATTCACAATTTTAATGTGACATACTATAATTGTAGAAATCACTCGAGGTGGAATCTTCAACGCCATCTGCTTTTTATAGGTGGAACTGTAGCGATGTGAACTAAAAATAAAATTGCTTTTCTGTTATGGTCTGAGCTTTTGGCATTTTCCTACGGACCCCTGAAAACCGGGTGCCCGTTGAAAAATAGGCACGATAGAACCCACGGGCAATGACTAAGGATTTATGAGACCGAGGTGAGGCTTTCAACAAATCTAAATAAAAACATAGCTTTACTGATAGCCCGCTTTATTTATGAGGACAGCGCTCTATCTTTGCTCATAATGTATCGTACATTCGTTTTTCTCTTAGTACCTATTGTAAATAAATGCTTGACAGTATGTGCGAGTTATTTGTCAAATAATACACGACTAGAAATTATTTTATAAAATGTACGAAATTTTTCACTTTTATCTTTTTGAGTTTTTGTACCTATGACATAAATATTAATTACATGGAAAACTTTAGAGTGTTTTTATTTATTTTGCAAATGGCCCAAATCATTTAATTATACACTGATCTAAGCTACTTAAGTTAGACGTTTGCCTTCCACAGGTATTCTGTTCCCGGGTGAGTCAATAACAACTAAAGAATATAACTGACCTCCCGATATTTAGCGGTGTGGCGTGGTGCCACACGACACTAAAGGCCCTTTTAGTCTTCTCTTACGACAGACAGAGTTACCTCGGCTTCATCTTGAGTCGTGGTGCAACCTGTTGAATGACAAACGAGGCTCTGGCAACCGACTGGTGGCGGTATAATCATCACGATGGAAGGCGTAACTAAATACCGCAGGCCGGTGACGGGCAGCAGCGTCACCGGAGCGAGGAGCTACGCCCTGCGATACCCAACCCAGTGTGTTTATAGGTAAAGCCTCTAGATTTTTGCCCAAAGTGGCGAACAGCTGGACAGGTCTATGTCCAGCAGTGCACTGCGGTATGATGGTGATGATTCTGAGCTCCATACCGCAGGACGCTCACTATCTATCATTATATTAAGAGAGGTAGGGCATAGCGAATCTTCGCTCCAATTGAGCCGCCCGTCCGGGGAAGGACCTCCACCCTATAGAATATCGCAGTCAAATGACCTTTGGGTCGTGTTTCTGCCGGTGAGTAGGGTTTCCGGAGCTCGTGGGGGGTTAGGGTTGGGCCGGCATGGCGGTGGCAACTGACAGGTAACTGACCAGTTACTTGCCCGTTGTCACAGCGACTTGGGCTTCTCTTTCGCTTTCCATCAGGCGTAGGGAAGCGATTATGTCGAGCCACTATAAAAAAAAAACTAAACCAAAGAAACAGCTTCATAAACCCCTTTCCATCAACAAGGGAATGACAAAGAATCGACACGAGACCGACTGCTACAAAAAAAACTCCTAACATATGAAAATCACGTACGATCAGAGAGTGGGGCCGAAACGAATAGGGCATTAGACCCGGTAAATGGGAGCCATCCAGTTGCCGGCGAAGTAATTCCGAATGAAAAATCCTAGTTAGGTGACGCTCTGCATCTTTGGTTATGGATTTATATTCTTACTCCTAGGCTATTCCTATTTTGGATCCCGTTCAAATCCCGGGATGGATCATAAAGTTTTACTGAATTTTCTGCGAAGGAATTATTACCCAGTAGCGGCTGTGATGTGTATGAGTTGGCTGTGATACATCAACGGAAAGAAAGAAAGAAGTTCAGCTCGCAAGCAATGACAGTAATATAAATAAATTAGCTGTGCCGGCAGCGTCGCACGCGTGGATATCGGGTTTCAAAAATAGCGAACATCCATAAAATGGTACCTACATTTTAAGTCAGACCTCTAGCAATAATTGGTGAAAACCGCATTTGATTCCATAAAAATTTCACCCGTTTTCCTAACGCTTCCCGTCACTGCTCTGCTCCTATTGATTGTAGCGTGTTAAAAAATAATATACTACTTATAAGCTGCCCAGGAGTACGAAGAATAATCGTACCAAGTTTTGTCAAAATCTGTCCAGTAGTTTTTTTTTCTATAGCAAACATACAGACAGACAGACAGACAGACAAAAATTTTACTGATTGCATTTTTGGCATCAGTATCGATCACTAATCACCCCCTGATAGTTATTTTGAAAAAATACTTAATGTACAGAATTGACCTCTCTACAGATTTACTATAAGTAGAGAAGATAGAAGATATACACACAATAATATTATACAGTATTGATCCAGACATAAAACACTAATGTTAGTCACGTGAATACTTCTCCTAGATGGGTAATATATATTTAATACCCATGATATTCTATGTAGAACCCACGATCATTGAATAAGAAAGCAGGGAAAGTCCCTATGCAATGAGCTACTGGGCCAGTCAAGTGTCTTCTAATAAACGAAAATACATACTCATATCCGAAAAACATAGATAAAGTATAACCACAAATTCGTTACATTATACTACATTTTATACCATACACATACAAGTTGTATTACAGTTATTTTAATCTGTGTCACTGACTACATATCCCATTTCAATGCGTTTGAAATTGATCTACAAACCATGAAATGATATCGAATAAATTCCATTGGAAAAGTAATATTTCAATCAGGTTATGAAATTCGCTTTTATACCTATTCAAAAAATATAAAATGATAAAAATAATAATGACTGCCCCAGTGGCTCAATCATTAATGACCCCTGCCTTCTGAACCAAGAGTCGTGGGTTCGATCCCCACCCGGGTTAAATAGTCCTGTGATGAACATTTGTGTTTGTTCCGACTCTGGGTGTTTATATTTGTAGTACTTGCCTACTACTTACTCGGATGTAAAGGATTAATCCATCATATTTTCGCTCCAAGCCACCCTCACCTGCCCGTGGTGCATCCTGTCGAATAACAGACGAGGCGCTGGCAACCTACTGGTGGCAGTACAACCACCACGATTGAAGGCGTATCTAGCTAAATACCACAGGTTGATGACGGGCAGCAGCATCACCGGGAGACGGGAAGCAAGAAGTTATGCCACTCGGAACCCAACACGTAAACATACTTCCTTTTTTTAACTTCCACCCTCTGAAATTATAACAGCTACACACGTAACCGATTGCAATTCCATCCTCATCATCTCGATGGTTGGCGATCCTCGACTGTACCCTTTATGAGAAACTTCCGGGGAAGGACCTATAGAATACCGCAGTCAAATGACCTCTGGGTCGTGTTTCTGCCAGTGAGTAGGGTTTTCAGTGCTCGTGGGGGGTTAGGGTTGGGCCAGCATGGCGGTGGCAACTGACAGGTAACTGACCAGTTACTTGCCCGTTGTCACAGCGACTTTGGCTTCTCTTTCGCTTTCCATCATGTGTACGGAAGCCATTATGTCGAGCTACTATAAACACAAACTTCTTGCCTCGCGCGTAGATTTTGCGGAACCAACTTCCTGCGACAGCCTTTCCGAACAGCTACGACTTGGGAACCTTCAAGAAACGAGTGTATTCAAATTTAAAAGGCCGGCAGCGACCCTAAACTCGTTTAGAGTTGTGAGTGTCCATGGGCGTCGACTGCTTACCATCAAGCATCACACTTCCTCGTCTGCCGCCTCTCGCATAAAAAAAAATACTCTAAGTGTATCAGACTCAACAAATGCCTTCAGAAGTGCCTAATCTTTGGGGGAAATCTTTTTAATGCGTTTACTGGGGTAAATAAAGGGCGAATGTGTGGTTCCCAACAATGGGCTGTCGCCGTCACTCCACTGTGATTGAAATGAATAGGGTATTAGCCTCGGTAAATGTTACTATTTCCGTGAAAGTAACTGTAGAGAATCGGGGACGTCAGGGATTCATTGAACGAAAACAAGGGTATTTTTTCGGCTGAAAGTGGCAGGTGGGTTGGTGACCGCGGTAGGTTTTATTGAAATAAATAATCCAAGACATGCCAGGCTGGGCCACACATCACCGTCTAGGCCCAAACTAAGCCGAAGCTTGTACTATGGGTACTAGACAACTGATAAACTTACTTAGATTTTTTTTTAGTTTTTTTTGTAAATAAATATCTATACCAGCTATTAACCACCACCACAACCTATACCTATTAACACCCAGACCAATACAGACAGACATGTTCACGAACACAAATGATTGTACTGTCTTTTTTTTTTATAGTGGCTCAACTTAATGGCTTCCCTACGCCTGATGGAAAGCGAAAGAGAAGCCCAAGTCGCTGTGACAACGGGCAAGTAACTGGTCAGTTACTTGTCAGTTGCCACCGCCATGCCGGCCCAACCCTAACCCCCCACTAGCTCCGGAAACCCTACTCACCGGCAGAAACACGACCCAGAGGTCATTTGACTGCGGTATTCTATAGGGTGGAGGTTCTTCCCCGGACGGGCGGCTCAATTCAAGCGAAGATTCGCTATGTCTTGGCTTAGAAGGCAGAGGTCACTGCC
Source organism: Conogethes punctiferalis (assembly GCA_031163375.1). Taxonomy (NCBI): domain Eukaryota; kingdom Metazoa; phylum Arthropoda; class Insecta; order Lepidoptera; family Crambidae; genus Conogethes; species Conogethes punctiferalis. Next base: position 11,744,485 of record CM062096.1, on the reverse strand, counting down.
AAATGAGCCATCGGGCCAGTCCCATTTGTACAAAGGTCAATGCTGCTGCCGGTTACCTAACATACTCAAGCCTCAAGAGTGGTGAGTGATAATTATCATTGCTATGTCCAGCAGTGGAATGATGAATAATGATGATGATGCGTAGAGGGGACGGCAGCCTGGAAAAACTGGTCATTCTGGCAACACCGAAGACAAGAGAGGCCGATCGCCAACACGCTGGTCTGACCAAGTGATAGCAGCCACCTCCTCATCCAAGTTTTACCAAGCTGTGAAGGCTACGTCGGACCGGAATCAATGGAGGCAGGTTGTCCGTGCAAGGGATTCCAGTGACCACGATCCTCAGTAATGAGGGGCCGATTGAAGAGAGATAATGAGATATTTCTTATGTCGTATACCTAATGTACCTCATTGTGTGTAATGTACCTCATGTATGTATTTGTGAGAGAAATAAACAAATTATTATTATTAATGAAGAAATAAATGTGGCAGAAAGGTAAATTCTGTTTGTTGCCTTGAGGGAGGCATCGCTGCATCGGTTCAAACCCTTTACCTCTCTGGAAACTAGGAACATTATTATTTAAGGACTCATGACGTAAGATAAAATTAGATACAACCACATAATCCACTTCAAAACGTCGATACAATCCTTTCAACTGAAATGGCTAGACCATAAATACCTATCTGCATTATTTTCTTCAACAGGCCATTAATTTTCATCACTAAAAAGAGCGTTTGATTTAAAACAATAGCTTTTCAAAGCGTTCTAAGGGATCGCTTATCAAACGCGTTAATATTCGAGGAGGGGAGTCTGAATGTCGTTTGGAAACACATTAAATGTCATCGTCAGGGATTTCTATCACCATTTCTGTGTGAAATTGGCCAGTTACAACTTCTACGTGAAATGAACCAGCCGAAACGTTATCAAGAAACGTTTTGAACTTATTTTTGTGACTTTCAACGTGTGTTAATGACAAAACGTGACTTTGTCAACGACAAACGTACGTTTTAAATGTAAGATCGATATACATATAGCTTGCGATCACTTTATGAGGAACTTCTTGCCTCACGCCTCGGTTTTGTTGAACTAACTTCCTAAGATAGTCCAGACCAGTCAAGACCCCAGAACTCGATTCGACTTGCGGGTGTCCCACGGGTGTTGCGCGGGTGTTGATTCTGTGGAATATCCGCGACAGATTTTTGCGCGTCGTGTGCGTTACTGCATATATTTGCATAAAAGTGCGTCACGGATAGTCTGTCGTCTGCGCTGCCCCTAAGGTAGTACTCTTGATTTAAACTACGTAAAGATTACCAGTGTCAACAGGATCCGTCACCCATGACCCATCACAATTAAAAGACATAAACACCAATTGAGCGGCGTGTGGGACAGCCGTCTCACTGCGCAAGCGACGATTAAATTGTTCCCGACAAGGACGGGACCAATCAATTGATTTTAAAAATAGGAAACTTTATTTTTAGAAGCTTTACAATATTATGTGTATTTTTATTTATATTACATATACATATATATTTTTGTTATTATCATTATTGTATTTATTTATACCTAGGTATAACCTAAGATTTTAGAAAATCTAATTCAGTTGATAGCTTACCTAACCTCTTCTCTGTAACTATCCTCTACCCTAAGGTTGTCTGGAAGAGATCGCTTATAGCGATAAGGCCGCCTATATTGTACAGCATAATGTCTACTATACATAGTTTTAAGTCAATTGTTTGGTGTGCAATAAAGAATATCTTATCTTTACATCTTAATTCATCAACTCTCTTCAATCGGTCCCTCATTACTGAGGATCGTGGTCACTGGAGCCCATGCACGGACAACCTGCGTCCACCGATTCCGGTCCGACGTAGCCTTCACAGCTTGGTAAAACTTGGATGAGATGGTGGCTGATATCACTTGGTCAGACCATCAACTTGGTCAATTCATCAACATCATCACAGTCCACTGGATATAGGCTTCTCTAGTTGTTCGCCACTTTTTGTGGACAGTGCAGGATTTACCTATAATGGCTAAAACAGACTCACGCGAGAAGTCTCGCCGAGAAGTGTTGCCGAGAACACAATCAAGAACGAACACAATGCAAGAAAGCAATCAGATTCACGCTTCTTGGGTGTTCTCGGGTGTTCTCGGGGTTTATCGGCGTGAGTCTGTATGGGGCTTTATAATCACCGGTGTCTATGGGCTGAAATGATGACTTACCATTAGATGACCTTAAGGCCCGTTTGCCCTCTCAGTCATAAAAGAAAATTATTTATATGGCAGAAACACGGTTCAACTGTTACCTATTTGTAAAATAATAAAAATAACTTTTACTCCTGAACGTAGGCCTTCTATGATTTGCGCCACATTTCTCTACCCCCGGCTTCCCCCATTTAGCCAATGCCAGCAGTTTTTTTTAAGGTCACCAGCCCAATAGATTACGAGTGTATATCTATTAATTCTGATCAATTCCTTCAGAACAATACTTTCATACTATGGAAAACTTCAATAAAACTACCTGAAGAGAAACAGCACAAATAATAAAATTTTATTCCAACAACATAATACTGGGACAGTTGTATAATTTAAAGTAATTTTTAGACGCAATGTACGAGTGTTGTCCAAATGACCACGTAGGTATAAAGCACCATCAATCAGTCACAATAAATGGCGCCTTTTTGCATGTAGGTACCATAGAGTTAACGCGGAGATTTTTTCAATGTCAAGTGTATAGAGAGACTCGTTAAAGTGCAGTGCAGCCGGTGATCTAAGATATCATATTCGTTGTCAAAACAATTACATAAATCAAACTATTTGCTTCAGACGCAGTGGCTGGGCGCAGCTGGAGTCAACCTATATAAGGCACGATTAGCAACATATAATATGTCGTTACTATGGTCAAAGGTCATAGAAGCCAATGCCAAATGCTCTACGACCTTGACTAAAGTGGAATCAAGTATATCTTCCGTAATATTAACCTTCAAAATTTCATCTACCCACCATGTGTAAACGACGCCATTCATATCTGTTGTCAATCCTCTGAAGAATGCATTATTTGACAGCTTCACTAAATGCATTGTATCAGATATAAACAAACCGTTCGAACTCAAGAACACAATCATATTGTTTTTGGTTATGACAAAATTTTTCACGGGTATTTCTTCGAACATAGGGTTAAAGGTGTTGCCATCATTGAGGATGAGTTTGGAGTCCGACGAACGGACGATATGCAATATGTCTTTAAAGTATAGCACGTCGGCGCCTGTGTTATTAACCATGGTTATTTCTTTTGGATATCGACATAGGAAAATGCCTTCAGTGTTGCCTAAGTACACCGCAGAGGCATTTTGGTCAATCGCAAACGTCCTAAAGTTGCGAACGGCATTTGTCTTGTCAACCAGCGTACCGTGCGTATCTGGGAAACTTAGGTCCACATATGAGATTTTGGAAAATTCCGGATCAGAGAGGGATGGTTCGTAAAGATAGAATAGTAAGTCGTTTTTGAAGAGGATTTCCATTTTTTTGACGACGAAGTTCTGATGGAAATTGTCGTGCAGCTTACTTAGTATCAGTGATTTGATGAAGCATTCTCCATTGCTTCCTTTCACGCAGTCGGTGCATTTTGAGGTGACCTCCGTGAGACTCAATGCCACCAGACAAGTGAGGATTGGTAGCAGCATGATGGGTATATCTGGGAACATCGTGTCAAAAATTGTATGATCGCTTCGAGCGTTGTTAGCTATGAGGAAAGGTACAAGTTGGTAGCGACACTACTGGTTTCTATGTATTTATATGACGCTTCGGTAGCTTCGTGTGGCTATCTACGAAGGGAATATAATAGAAATACACAGAAACCTGTAGTGCTGCTACACATCGTTGACATTTCGCCCGCTACCAACTTGTACCTTTAAGAGTAATAGATACCTAACATCCTCGCCTGATTTCACATTGGCGTCGGACAATTTCAGAATACACTAAGGGAAAAGTGCAAAAGTTACATTATACGACCAGCTTGATTCCATCAAGGATATATGACTCAGATTGGTAATCTGAAGTGAAACCAAGCATTGCTTAACATGAGGTGTGATAGCTGCCAAACGCTTACTTTCTTAATAAAAAACACCTGTTAAAAAGTCGTTAACAACTTATAATAATAATGCGACTAGTTGCGTTAATTACCCATTAACTTGATTAGATTTGTTTTGTGACAGTGTTCATGACAGTCCTAGTTATAAGGTCCTATGGCACCACCCCAATTTGACGGAGGGACCAGGGTTTTTAGTCCCACCAAGATTTTGACGCATAAGAGTCCCACATACCCTGCCACGTCCCATGTAATAGGGATGACATACCTACATACAAAACAATATACTCTCCGGTAATAAGATTATTTACGCAATCGATACACCACAGCTCAATTTGGCTTTCTTATTTCTCACCGTTCAGAGTAAAAATCTCTAAATCCTGGTTCCAGATTAAATTATCACCAGGTTTATATTAAAATATTGCCACGTTACTATATCCTTAACAACAAACTTTTAATTTACTCACGGAAATATCCCAGATAAATATAATAGCCAATCAAATAGTAATGGAAATGAACGAGAATTTACAATTTTCTACTTATATACGGCGATTCGGTTGATACAAAAAAAAATTTATTTCAATTCATTCCCATTGGACACGTCTGAAATTGGAAATATAGCTAATCTTAATAAATCTTAAAGATAATAGAAATAAGTGCCTAAAAATCAGCAATTATTGTTGGTCAAATACAATTTTATTTTAGATTTTAAATTTTAAATTGTAGCATGCCTATTTAAGAAGTCCATTTCTGCCAATATCGACCGAAAAACAACAACGTATTTTTTGACAAAGTCACAAAATAACTCGGGCGTTAGAAGTAAGCTGATATCGTGGACTTCTTTGAACTATTATAATCTATCTTGTATTAACGTAAACCAGGTATTATTTTTCGGTAGATTTTGATCGATCAAAATGGAACTGTTGATAATTTAACGCGCGACAGAATTATATCACTATATCGCGACAGCATTATCCTACAGTTCACTATCTTTCGACAGTCTCTCGACTTTTACAATCTCGCGAGATAGATTATAACCTAACGGTATTTACAATTTTACGGTGACATACGAGTAAATACTCTATCCGTAAGCAGGTTTTTAGTCCTCATCGATTACCTACACAAATCCCCATTTAAAACAACTAGAATCCCAATCTTTCTAAGTGGGAATGACCAATCGTCAATGTAAAAGGATTATTCAGGAAATCCGTAGAGCTCTCCGCTAAAATTCCGTCCTCCGAAACTGTCCGGTATTTACATACATTAAGGGGGTATGGGGGACAATTCTGTGCGGCGATTAAGCTAGTTTCAAGTTAAGAGAACCATTGACTGAGCAGTCAAGATTACAGTTTCTGAATGATTCACCCAAGTGGATGCAAATTCATGATAGGTAGGATTATTAAGTATACTTTTATACCAAAGTTTAACGGACCTGATAACTTATTGGTAGCGACCCCTGCCTTCTGAAACAAGAGTTGTGAGTTCGATTCCCATCCGGGAGAAACATTCATCATCAGCCTCTGCTGTCCATTGCTCTGGACTGGCACGATGGCTCATTTGGTAGTGACCTCTGCCCTCTAAGCCAAGGGTCGTGGGTTCGATTCCCGCACAATACAAACATTTGTGTTCATGAACATGTCTGTTTGTATTGGTCTGGGTGTTTTCTATGTATAATATGTATTTATTTACAAAAAAATGTATCTAAGTATGTTTATCAGTTGTCTAGTACCCATAGTACAAGCTTCAGCTTAGTTTGGGACTAGATGGCGCTGTGTGGCCCAGCGTGGCATGTCTTGGGTTATTTATTTATTTATTTATTAAGACTTGTTTACTTTCAATTACCACGTTTTCCTCCTGTCTGTGATCCCACGTAGCTATTTGCAGGAGCGACAAGATTTCGTCACGATATGAAACTACGATGAAATATTACATTACATCATCGGCACAATTCCCTTGAATGAGCGCGGGAATGTCGTAGGCTCGTAGGACCACACGTGACGCCCGTACCGCCCACGGGTATGAGCGTCATTCTTGAATCATTCGTCTACGAAGCTATCCTCATTATCGACCTTCGTAATCTATTGTAGATCAGTGGTGATCGCCAAATGTTCGCTCAATCCTAATTCATTATTAGAGACAAACATTATTATTTTCCTTTCTCCACACAGGCTCGGTGGCTCAATTGGTAGTGACCCCTGCCTTCTGAACTAAGGGTCGTGGGTTCGATTCCCACCCGGGACAAACATTCGTGTGATGAACACTTGTGTTTGTTCCGTGTCTGGGTGTTAATATTTGTATTTAAGTATTTATTTGTGGTACCTTCGTTGTTCTGATACCCATAACACAAGTGCGTAAGCTACTTACTTTGGGATCGGAGCAATGTATGTGATGTTGTCCGATATTATTTATATTTATTTACCTATATTCGCTAGGAACATATTTTTTTTATAACACTAAGCCATTCGATCGCCAACCCGCCTGCCTAGTGTGGCGATTATAGGTAAATCCTACAGGTGTTTGCCCAAACTGATGAACTACTGGATAGGCCTATGTCCAGCGGTGGACTGCGATACGCTGATGATGATGATGATATCAAGATGACTAACAAGCCTACGGCCCGCCTGATATTAAGCGGTTACTACAGCCATTACTATTTAGTCTAGTATTCCAACCATGTTACAATAATTATTATAATAATCGCCTACTAGAAGCGTGCTACTTTTCTGACAGCGTTGTTTTACATATAAATATTTATTAGGTATACTAGCTGTGCCGGCGGCGTCGCACGCGTGTATATCGGGTTTCGAAAATAACGGACATACATAAAATGGTACTTAAATTTTAAGTCAGAATACATTGGTGAATACCGCATTTGATTCCATGCAGTAGTTTTTGCGTGATGCGCGATCAGACATGCAGATAAAAATTTCTTCCGTTTTCCCAACGCTTCCCGTCACTGCTCTGCACCTATTTGTTGTAGCGTGATGAAAAGTATACTATAACCTGCCTAGGAGTATGAAGAATAATCGTACCAAGTTTCGTTAAAATCCATCCAGTAGTTTTTTTTTTCTATAGCGAACATACAGACAGACAGACAAAAATTTTACTGATTGCATTTTTGGCATCAGTATCGATCACTAATCATCCCCTGATAGTTATTTTGAAAAAATATTCCATGTACAGATTTGACCCCTCTACAGATTTATTATAAGTATAGATAATGCCGCAATTAGACATGACCTAATAAGTTTTATACCTACATTTAACATACGTGTACAACACGTGTTATGATTTACATTGTAGGTAACATGTAGTAGGTTACAATAGCTCATTTAGTAGTGTGTCTACCTTCGAACTAAACTAAGGGGTCGTGAAGTCGATCCTGAACAAACATTCATACGTTGATGATCGTCTGCGATTTTTTATGAATAAATGGGTAACCTTGACCCCGAAGCCCCTTGCGAAGCGCACCAATGCTTCAATCCTGACCCAGCTAGGAATAAAGACTCGCTTGTCCACCATATGCCAGCAACGCATCCTGTCCTATTTCGGCCACACAATGCGCAGAGGTGACGAAAGTCTGGAAAAGCTGATCGTGTTTGGGAACACCGAGGGCAGAAGATCGCGCGGTCGTTCACCAACCAGATGGACCGATCAAGTGAAAGACTGGTCGTCCTCCAAGTTCCACACGGAGGTAAGAGACGCGCTGGACAGGGGCCGGTGGAAGCAAATTATCCGCTCCAGATGCGACCCTGACGCTGACCACGATCCTCAGACATGAGGGACCGACCACAGAGAGAGAGAACCTTGACCCCAACTCGCCTGATGTTAAGCCACGTGTTGGCTACGGAATCCTCAAAATCGATTTTATCTTTCGGGGAACACGGACTCGAGTAGAGGTCCAAAGTTTATTTCAGTGTAGGTGTAAGTTATAAAAAATGCAACCATTTTAAAAAGGATAGTTTTAATTTTCTACCGCATTCTCAAACTATCGTTAGATACTATTTCTTACAATCCCATGTTATTAATTACACAATTAGTTAACTCACGCGAACCTTACTTCAATCTAATGTGCTACGTTTTCTTACTACAGTAATTAAGTCCAATTAATTTATTATTACCTACCTACAATTATTATCAATAAATAACATTAAATAAATACGTTGCATACAATTTTATTGAAATCACAGGTACTCTGAGAGCTATCTAAGCAAACTACTCCGTTTCATAACAGTCACTAGCATTGGTGGGAGTCAATTTATTTAAAGACCGTCCAGCAACGAAGATAATGTTATTATCATGGTCAAAGGTCATAGCAGTCACATAGCGATGCTCTATAATCTTAACCAGGGTTGAATCTAACAAATTTTTCGCAATATTCACCTTGTAAATTTCATCTATCCACCACGCATACACTACTCCATCCAAATCAATAGTCAGACCTCTGAAGAAAGCATTTTTGGACAGCCAAACCGTGGTTCTTGAATCAGTCGCGAACAAACCGTAACGGGAGAGATATACAATCAGGCTGTCTTTGTTGATGACGAAATTTTTGACAGGCATTTCTTCGAAAATCACATTAAACGTGTCGCCTTTCTTGACGAGGAGTTTTGAATCGTTCGACTTGACTATGTACAGGTCGTCCTTGTAAAATAGCGTCTGGATCTCGTCTCCGAAGGAGCTGTAGCGGGCTATCTGTTTTGAAGGATGGTCATAAGTGAAGATGCCGTCAGGGCTACCAACGTACAGTGAAGATTTGTCCTGATCTATGGTGAACGGACCGAAATTTCGCACGGGATGTTTCGGGTCGGACAACGTTCCGTTCGCGTCAGGCTGGTCTAAGTTCAGATATGAGATTTTGGAGTATTCCGGATCGGAGATGGCTGGTTCGTAACTGTAGAATATGATGTTGTCTTTGTAGAGGATTTCCATTTTGTTGACGACGTATTTTTTGTGGAAGTTGTCGTGGAGGGTGTGTAGGAGCGTGACGGAGAAGCATGTCAAGTTGGGCCCTTTGACGCAGTCCGTGCAGGCGGCCGAGACCTCCGGGGCCGTGGATAGGGCCAGGTAAGCGAAGACGGCTAGCAGCATCATGGTCGTATCTGGAAAGATATACACATCGTATCAAGGCACTGATAGTATGAAAATAATGCAAGCAGTGAGCACCGACTATATTGTCTTTATCTTGTACTGTGTACTTGTACTTGTACTGTACTACCGCCACCTGCTGGGGGTGTTTCCCAGATACCAAGAATCGAGCCAATCCAGTAAAGTTCTAAATTTCGCAGACTTGGACCGAATCGGGAACCTTTGGATCGTCTGCGCTTTAGTCAATGAGCCATCATCTCCTCGGCAGATGCGGCTTAAATTCAGTAAGGACACTATTTGTGCATGCATACATACACACAAAGCAGTTTATAAATTTTTGTACTATAGTATATATAAGCATATACATAAATAGTTTTCTTACATCAACAAGAATCACTTGTGGTTATAATCTCGTCTACAATTTTATAATTATAGGCAAGCAAGCATGTTGACTTATATACCTTAAGAAAATGCTTATCTCAAGATAAATGTTAATTAATAACTTAGATTATTTAGAAATTAATGATGCGTTTGCAAAACGTGTTAGATACAAATAATGATTAGTGACGACCTATAAATATAACCTGCTCGACTGCACTTAATAAAAAGTAATAATAATGTATAGAACGTATAATTTTAAAAATACCTAAGTATTTCACGTTCATATGCTACCAAGTGCAGTAGGTCCAGTATTTAGCTGTTGCATTATTGGGTACCATGATGATAGTCTAGTACGACTATTGTAATGCAACACCTTATATTCTTATCAAATCCCCACGTCAAAGTGCTCATTGAAAAAGCGTGACGTGCAAAAATATTTCTCGTTAATCTTAAGAAGATGCAAAATAGTCGCATACCAATGATATAAACATTTTCGTAAGCAATCGAAGGAGAACGAAATAGGACAGAAAGCACTAGTCATCAAAAGCTCAAACCGAACATCGGCGGGAATTTTAATAAAAACTTTCCCGAGAAAAGCAAAGGAAACAATCCAACAAAGCCTCCGAACAACCAGCGCGCATTGAATCGATACCTGCGATGTACAGCGGCCTTAGTTGTGGCTGTTTATCGATATCTCATTATTTTTCAACTATCCTCTACCCTAAGGTTGTCTGGAAGAGATCGCTTATTATAGCGATAAGGCCGCCTAAATTGTACAACAAGTGTCTGTTATACTTCGTTTTAAGTCAATTGTATGGTGCGCAATAAAGAATATCTATCTATCTCATTGATACTGCCTCTTTGATGAACACTTGTGTTTGTTCCGTGTCTGGGTGTTTATATTAGTATTTAAGTATATAATTGTTACCTTCGCTGTTCTGTACCCATAACACAAGTGCTTAAGCTACCTACTTACTTTGGGGTCGGACCAATGTATGTGATGTTGTCTGATATTTGTATTTATTTATCTTTGGTGACAATCTTGGGACGCATTCCAGCATCACCCTTGGAAGGATGTGGTACCAGTCCCTATTACACTGTAAGAGCGTCGAATAGACGTACCTACATATTGTGGATTTCAAAACACTGATTTCAATACATTGGCCTATGTACCTAACATAGCGGGCTTTGAACTCCTGCCTTTCGCATTGAAGGCACTGGCATTAACAATTACAGGCTCTAACATTAATTCCTCCGAAAATTTGTCAAAATAAATAAATAATAAATAAATAACCCAAGACATGCCTCGCTGGGCCACACAGCGCCACCTAGCCCCAAACAAAGCCGAAGCTTGTACTATGGGTACTAGACAACTTATAAACTCACTTAAATCCTTTTTATTGTAAATAAATACATATTATTCATATAGAAAACACTCAGACCAATACAAACAGACATGTTCATGAGCACAAATGTTTGTACTGTGCGGGAATCGAACCCACGACCCTCGGCTCAGAGGGCAGAGGTCGCTACCAAATGAACCACAGAGCCAGTCAAATATTTACATTCACCATAGTTTCTACTAAGCTGCAGTTAACAATGCAACTGTTTTGCAGTTAAAATACGAGGTTCGATAACTTGGCAGCGAAATGACTGCGACCTTGGTTTGCGCGTGTGAACCAAGATCGATTTTAAGGGAATGACGCTAGAATATAATATTTCTTAATAGAAAAGTTATAAAAATAATCTCATTACACTAGTTTTTTTTTTTTATAAGAAGAGCTTTCAGGATGACCTCACTCCACCTGATGGTAAGCGGTCGTGAGGTCCAAAAGTTAGGTCGACAGGCACAATAGAGCCCATTGCGCCTGTCGCCCTCACCCTGAACGCCCACTGAGATGCCGTTTCACGCCCCGCCTAAAGAACCCAGGATTGTAAGAAGAAGGAAACACATGAGCTGGAAGGGCATTCCATGACTTAATGGCACGGAGTAGGAACGAGGCTGACTAGTTAAGTGGCAACCGACTGGTGGCGATTAACCATCATGACTGAAGGTGTAGCTGAATACCACAGGCCGATGACGGGCAGCAGCGTCACGTCACATATCAAAAAACTAGCTGTGCTCGCGACTTCGTCCGCGTGGAATAGTTATTTTTTCCCTGTTTTTTTTTTTTACATTTTCCATTATTTCTTCGTTCCTAATAGTTTCAGCGTGATGTTTTATAGCCTAAAGCCGTCCTCGATAAATGGTCTATTCAACACAAAAATAATTTTTCAATTCGGACCCGTAGTTCCTGAGATTAGCGCGTTCAAACAAACAAACTCTTCAGCTTTATAATATTAGTTAAGATGTTTATCTGTTTCCGCTTACCCCAATAGCTGACTGGTAGACAATGCCTACGCGCCATTATGTCCGCCTTTTGTAGATTTTTAAGTGCAATATTGATTAAATAAATAACAAGGAATAGATCATTTTTGCTAACTCTACTGCAGACTTCAATGGCGCAGTGACGTAGAATCGACTCAAATGCGGTAGATTTGATTCCCCGGTCGAGCGCTAAGCAACGCAAATTGATAAACAAGTACAATCTCAATTCACTTTTCTATCCAATTTAGTTAACGTTCCTACTTCATTTTTTAAAAAAAAGCTACACGAATAACAATTACTCAACTCCTATTTGGTTTACAATTGTTTCCAGTTTCATAACTCCTATAATAAACTAGATCAAAACATTGGAGATCACTGTGGACCATAGTTCATCTAAACCGTTTGTCAATTAGGAAATTAGCTGATGTCCTTCAGACATCCGAACATAAGCAGCCGAAAAGCTTTTTAAGGTTTTTACCTTAAAAAACTACAGTCTATCCGTCTAAAATCTACAACTTCACAGACAGACACGCAGATACACACACATAAACTTATAACACCTCTTTATGCTTCAGGGGGTTAAGTCTGGAGCAGTTATCACCATCACACTCCGCCACTTTACACAAAGATATCATAAAAACAAAGCATTCGAAAATCAATTCACAAAATATCCGTGGAGGTTTTATTCCAGCACAGTTAACCCAAAATGCACCAAGAAGTTTTTATTACAAAACCAAATAGAAAAAAACACACAACTAACCTGACACAGAACAAAACACGATTGGTCACACTTGCTCAAACGGGCAGTCATTAGAATTAAATCTATATTGGTAATGGTGGTGGTGGGTGGGATCGCGCTCTCCACCAGGCCGGTGCCGACTGCCGCGTGCGTGAAGCTTTCCACCAAGGGCGGCTGGGAACAGTAATTACTTCCACTGGTATGTTGTACCAGTGGTTGTTAAACTATTGTCCGCAGACCACTGGTGGTTTGAGTGTGTATGTGGGTCTGCTTTCTTTTCTGTGGTCGGTTAAATTAATTAAAAATGACGGCAAGTTCCGTTATCACTTTAATTGGGATGTGGATACTACATCCAATTTGGTTAGCACGTGACGTCACATTTATGTAAAGCCTTAAAAAATAGTGATAATTAAGTAATCATGTTTTGTCAGCTTAAGTAGTATATCAATTGACTTGACACTAAGTATACATAATTCACAGTGGACTGAAAAACATTAAGAATCACTGGTCTCAACGAAAACGAAGTCACATGCGATTTTCATTCATTGTCGAAGGGTGTCGAGGGACAAAGTAAATGAAGTACACAATGTTAGCTTGTATTAAATTGTTGTGTAATAATCGTTTTGTGGTTTTAATTGGATTTGATGGATTCTGAACATTACATACCTTCAACGATTTAATTTAAATAATAAAAAAGTCAAAGAAAAATAATGCTTTTAACTTTTTCTAATAACTTCAAAAATTTTAATGCTGAGATTTTTTATTATTTTCCCAGATTAAGCAAACGAATGGTATTTTCATCCAACATTCTCGTGTACTAAAGCAATTACTGTTAATTAAATTTTACAGCAAGCAAACACCGCAAATTATTTAATGAAAACCGCGGTCTAATTTAACTCTCCTTAACTCTATCGCTTAATGAATTAGATTCGTTCACGTTCAAATTCAATCACGTTTATTCCATTATTCGTGTTTATAATCTGTAGAAATACACATTTTAAATTGAAGGTAATTATATATTTTCTGATAATGAATTCATTTCGCTAATAAGAAGTTTTAATAAAATTTTCGTAGTTGTTAGTCTGACTGGCTGAGGAGCTCGGTGGCGCCGCGGTCTTGTTCGTTTAACAATAATCGCAAATGTTGTGCAACCATTGGCGCGGTCAATCCGATGATGGGTGACCAAAATTTGACACCGATTTCCTCCGTGCTTCGGAAGGCACGTTAAGCTGTTGGTCCCGGGTGCTATCTTTACCAACTCAGATAGCAGTCGTTACATCATATCAGAGTTGATGATAACTCTGACGCCTAAACTGGGAATGGGTATAGCTTACCCTAAGTGTTGCGGAGGTCTGATGGCAGTCGCTCTGTGTAAAAGCTTAGCCCTCGCCAAATCTCTCAGTTTGGGAAGCCGACCCTGAGACAATCGGGAAAAAGGCTAGGATGATGATGTTAGTCTGACTGGCTCGATGGCTCATTCTGATCTCTGCCTTCTGAACCAAGGGTTCTTTGTTACTAACATTTGTGTTCATGAACATGTCGTTTGTATTGGTCTGGGAGACAAACCTAGATGGAGTCTCTTATTATCAGAGGCCAAGACTAAGTTCGGTTCACTGCGCTAACCTAGTTAGGTAATACGTTATTTTTTTTAAGCTGGAGTACTAGGTCAACAGAAGTCACAGGTGCTGTCAAATTTCACCAAGCCATTTTTACGCAAATATTAATAATAATCCAAGACATGCCACGCTGGGTCACACAGCGCCACCTAGCTCCAAACTAAACCGAAGCTTGTACTATGGGTACTAAACAACTGATAAACTTACTTAGATACATTTATTTTTTGTAAATAAATAAATACTTATTATACATAGAAAACACCCAGACCAATACAAACAGACATGTTCATGAATACAAATGTTTGTACTGTGCAGGGATCCATGGCATCTAGAAAATTTGTAAACTAACGGTAGTTGTAATAGTTTATTTGATACCATCAGTACATTCATGAATCTTGTGAAACGGCATCTCAGTGGGCTTTCACGGTGAGAGCGAAGGTGCGATGGATTTGTTCTATTATGGCTGTCGACCTAAGTACCTAACATTTGGACCTCACGACAATTTATCATCAGGTGGAGCGAGGTCATCCTGAGTGCTCTTCTAAAATTAAAATAAAAACTTAATTAACCGCTGTAAATAAAATGCGAAATAATTTTAGTTTTTCCTTTGTACATACTCCAACAGTCCAATAAAATGTCAAGGCAAAGTTCACATACCGACTAACTTACGACCCTCAACATTCAGAGCTAAAAATACGACGTTTCATTTAGATATTTATGAGTTTGGGCCGTAAACTTAAAAGCCTGGAATACATGCCTTTCTTTTAATGTCGGGAATGCCTTTACGCATAGGTACATCAGGACCCTGGGTACGGGACACCTTTTTTCCGACAAACCGTCCGTCTGGTATCCGGAGTTAGAATAGGACCTCATCCCGTTTGTACTTTGTATCGTAGAAGACGATTAAGGGAATATCAGGAAACGGACAGCAGCGTTTACCTGTATACAAATAAAACCTACTGCGGCCACCAACCGGCCAGGCAAGTGAGACTTTTTTTTTTATCCGGGGAAAATGCGTTTACGCATCCCCGGTGTTCGGGGGAACGCCGGGGAATGTGAGACTCACGCCGTCCCTAGAACGGGAGGACGGCATCCTGCCTAAAGATGTTAGCAAGGCAGGAAACACTCACTAAAAACCCGGTTGTCCTTCAAACGCCCACAGGGTGGTGTCATGGGACCTTAAAACTAGAGCTGCCATGACCCACAAGCGTGGCCCGCCCTAAACGGCAGGTACCACAGCTCCCCTCTAAGGGCAAGTGTGAGACTAAGTCAAATTCCCCAAAGGACAAATTAGATAGGAGGAGGCACGTGTCGTCGTCTTCCTGGGGGCCACTAACCGTAACTCCCCAAAGGCCTTTTGAGCCGCCTCTTACAACAGCTAGGGATGCCTAGCCTAATATTCTTTCTAATTAATCAAAGGTTTGCTGTAACAGTAGCTGAGTGCACGCGATTTTGGTCGCATTACGCAGAGGTGCATTTTTCCTTTTATGTTTTACATAAATAAACCAATAAGTACTTGTATTTTTTTTTATTTGCCAAAAGCGTATTTTTTGTTTTCTTTGTGCTTGTTTTCAAATAAAGTTTTCTCTATTCTATTTCATACGGTAGGGCGCTGGAATAATTGCCTGAACGAAGCTTCTTATAGTCTTGGGTCTTTGAACAGGGCGTGAAGCGGCACTTAAGAGAGCTTAATGTGATCGATCCGTATTGCACTAATTTTTCGCTTACATTTCTTGGACTTCGTCGTCTCCTAAAATTATGCCATACGATTTCGAATTCAAATAAATAACTTGCATAACTTTTACTAACAATTCTACAACTAAGTAAACTGTATCTAACAACGGATAGCAAATACGCAGCGTAAAGTTATATTCCATAGATTTTTGTAACTAACCATTTGATTTTGTATATAACAGCCGTTTATTGTCATGCCCAATGGCTCCAGTGTTTCACCGGGCAGGCGACATGGCGTGTGACTGCAAATAAAGGTTTCAATGAGAACAAAACATCACAGTTAAGTTAACGCGGTAATGGAGTGGGAATTGAACGGGTTTTGTACTATAGTGCGCGTTTCGACGACAAAATTGATACGGTCGACTGCAATTGGTTTGTAGTCGTAATACTATTTTTACTGATGTGTTACTATATAACTACTGATATCTGTATCTACTCTATTTAGTGATAGCACACCTAGTTGTGATGATCACGATCTGTATAACCATAATTTAAATGAGTACCTAGTTAGAATGAAACAACTGTGTAAAGCTATGTTACAACTAGTAAATTAGTATAAAAGGGCTATTTCAATCAGTAGACTGCAACAATGGCCCGTCCAGTGCCATAACTATGAGACGGCAATTCGGCAAATTGCCACAGGCCTACTGTAAAGGGCCCCTAGAAGTCAACTCCCAACATACACGGTATTACGCCGCTCCTGCCTGGACATTTTGGTCAATTCGCGGGTCCGGAGGAATCGCTTCTGCTCATACAAGTCCATCATACCACTGAACCTCATATAACACAGACGCCTTTAGCATTAACCTTGCACCAAGCCGTCTTGTCCCTCGGTCATTTAGTCGTCTTTTGACGCGCCCCACTTCGTGACCCTTTGCATTTTTCACCGAACTTCTGTTGGCAGCCAAGAATATGTCATATTAACATCCAGTGCTTATAAAATACTACGAGTATTTCGACGTTTTGGCAGCAGCAGGGATGATAAAAATATACCTATTACTCAATTCTGCGCATTGCAGCTAATCGAATGTCATACTGGATTAAGAATAGAATAAGAATAATTTATTGTGAATATAAATTTGGGTACATAATAGCTGTTGAAGTTGCTTAACTTACACATCGCCAAATCCTACCTACTCAGGTGTATTCACATAAGAGACAATACTTTATTCTATTGTATTTTATAGAAAAACTGTTGTTCTGATGTTGTTAGAAAAACTGCTGGCATTGGCTGGTTGGGAGAAACCCAAGATAGGATGATCGGTATGGCGCTAATTGGGATGATGACTAAAAAATAATTTAATGTCCATCAGATAGATTAATGAAAAATATTGGATACGTATTTTTTATTTTGCCTCTTGTTCAAAAACTTACGAAGATACATTGATTTTAAATGTCACATGACGTCACGTTAGAGTACAAAATATACTCTAACGTGACGTAGTTAGCCCCCACTCCGTAACTTTAATGCGCTATATCAAAGTATTTTCTTGTTATTTCGACAAAACAAAAATACGGGTCTTATATTTTTTTATTATCTAAGAGACGGACTAATTATTTTCTTCATTTTCATACCTTGTCATCATCCGTATTAAAGGAGGCCTACGTTCAGCAGTAGACGGATCAGAGCTTTTATTAATTGATTGTTGCAAGAAGAGCAAGATACCTACAGACAGGGAGAGGTTGCGTAGTATAAAAATAAAAACACTTGTATACAAATTAATATTTTTTTGATTGATCAGAACAGAACCACCGACTCACACTAATTAAATCACTAACAATTGAACCGACGGGTCACTCATATAATATTAGTTACCGACATGGAAAGGAAGTTAAAAGCGGAGGCTTATCCAGACGAATTGCGTGAGCGATTAGCGTTGACTAATGCCCGCGTGCTGGGACCCATTAAAGGTGACCTTCGCGAACCTGACCCGAGGGTCATGGCGGACCCAGTTCAAGACACGGCTTGGTAGCGGATGTTGCCGAACGTAAAAGTATTTCTAGTTATACCTACTCGTACTGAAGAGCACCCATAGGTTAGAAGAGTTTCTAGGACACCCGGAAATTTTAAATTGGCTCCTTACGCAATCTTATGACTCCACAGAAAGTTTGCTTGCAACGCTGTCGTAACAATATTTTGTATTAATATATATATATGTGTATATATAACTTTATGTATTTATATTATGTATTATTTATATACATATATCACATATATTTGTAATAGTTTATACCTATATAAATACTATTCCACTATTTACGAGAGGCCAATACTTTTGCTAATCGTCCAGGCACCTACGATACAGATTAATCTCGTGTAGGTGCCACAGCTAATTATTTTACTGTAGTCCCGATAACAATGTAGGTTATGTACATTATGTACCCCATTCGCTTTTCTACATCTAATGTCGAAGTATGGAATCGGCCCGTCGTATAACAGAAGGAACCAAGAGCTCTTTTAGTGGCGAAAACCTTTTTTTACATCAAGGTTCAATCTATAAGATCGATTACCCTTTTACTGAAGTTTAGGTAGGTAGAAGACGTAGATACTATTTAGCTATTTTCATCCACCAATCTATAATTCCTGTCGCTTGTTCTTCCATCTAGACCTTCTGGCATGCAAGACAAGATCATGCGATCAAAGAACGTTATCAGTGGAAAACGTTTGCAGTTGCCTTTCTGATACCTAATACTTTAGTTCATCAGCCATAGTTCCGCTTGTGACCAATTCCTACCTGCTTGTAAAATGAACTAAAATGACCCTTAGGTCAGACCTTTGTCTTAACAAAGGTCTGTCCATAACTCTAAGCATAAATCTAATTTCTTCGGTAATAGCATTTCACCCATTCTCATACCAAAAAACATTTAAATCCATCCACGATTTCCCATCGGCTACTACGTCCCTAGATCATAACCGCGAACATTTATGAGTCCCGCGGGACACCTTTATTACCGCTTACCGGCTCGCTGGCCCAACTGAAATATCTATTGGACAAATTTATTGTGTCCCCACAACTAACCATGCCACAGTGAAGCAATTCCGTGGCGTAACTACAGGGTGCATGCCGGCAAAGTGCCAAGGGCCCCAGCCGTAAGGGGCCCCCAGTCAGAGTAGAATCCAAACTCCCAACATTTATTATTACACATTTAGTGAAAATCCTATGAATTTGCCACGGGCTTCGAATGGTATAGTTACGCCATTGTTGTAATTCCTATTTTACTAAATACTTATAACAACCATCACTGTCCCGTCATACAATCACACGAGCTGGCGAGTGTTGGTACGGTTTCTTTGTGGTTAAAATCCACTGGCGAGTTGAGACAACTCTATATAAGACGTACTACTTACCAACCTTCTTTTATGGCCTCCTTTTAATGTAGCGTGAAGAAGTATCTTGCGGTCCAACATAGCTGTAGTCTCAAGCTGTAGCGTAGGAACTAATTGGACCCGTCCAGTGCCATGCCAGAGCGTCTTTCGCATCCTTTTTTTTATACTTCCTCATATGGAAAGCCATATGAGGAAATAGGAGCTGCGCCTTCATCGCAAATGCCGGATTCCCGAAATTCGGAAACTGTATTTCATCTTTTCTAATCTAAAGGAAAGCCTAAGACTTTCCAACTTTCCTTGCACTGCCAGAAACGTTTACAAGGTGTTGTGAATCCCTATTCACTAGGGAGGCAGACATGTGCTACGCTCATTTCGCCTTACTTCAGCAAGCAACTAGTCTTCAAAAGAGCGAAGAGTGGCTCTCGCCATTACTTCACTGTCACACCCCGCAATCCAATAACTAATTTCATTAGCTGAAAGTTAGCACAAAGGCCGTCGAACTTTCCCCATCGGCGCGGATCCCGACTAGCCGTTTCTCAGCAGGCGCCTCTCATTTCCCCCGGGGGCGATTCTTCAGCCGCCCGCGCCGGTGACTTACGCCAGGGCCGGTCGCCGCATTGATCCGAATGCCCAATCATAGTAGGGCTGGTAGTTTAACAATTTGTACCGGAAAAAAATCTACCAGCAACACTATTCCATTGTGTGAATTAAAGGGCCACTTAGAAGAAAAGGAATGCGAGTTGTATACCATTAACTGTACGTCCGTGTTTTCCGGATAGGACCACCCCATCTCATCCCGTGGGTGATAAAAGAAAAGCCTACTGCCATCATCAACCCGCCTTTTACAGGCCCAAATGAGCACCCAAATGACAATAAAATTATCATTGGGAACATTGGGGAAAGCCTATATCCAGCACTAAACGTTTGCAGACTGATGATGATAGTGATAAACAGCTAATGCTTAAAAAATGGTAGGTAGGTAAACCTGTATAGGTAAGCACCCGCATTCTGCTAGTGTATTAGGATAAAATAAGCCGATCTTTGCAATAATATGAAGGATACTATCGAAAAATATACGGCAGCCCTGAACATATCACAGGGGGCAATTAAGCTGTGACGCGGATCACTCGTCGCGTGTCGGCAATGCCTCTCCGCGCGACACTTGTATTGAGCTGGTTCCCATTAGTTTTTGGCTACACAAACGTTGAGCTACTTGAAAGCAGGAAGAACATCAACGCTTTGAAATCCCGGTAGAAATATAAATGGTACGCATCAAACCAGAGTTTTTAGTCGTATCTATTGGTTAGGCAATTTTTGGCGCAAATATTCGATGTTTGATCACACTCCCGATGCACGAACCACCTTTTTCATTTCCCCGGAAATGGCACTTGTTACATAGCGAGAATCAATGAACATGGCGATGGAATAGGTATTGAAAATAGAGAATTTTATTCGGGTGCCCATCGGTTCAGTTTTGAAATGTCAATAGTTTGAAACAATGAAAGGTATTTTTTTATTGCTTATTTTTTTATACTGTACCTACCCTACCTAATATTAACAATACATAACCAATTTTAATTAACCCGTTCCCTATACCTGTATACATTCGCAGGTTATAAAAATCTTACGTCTCCTTAATTATTACAGCATGTAACTTATAAGTAGCAACAATAAGTGTTATATATTACTGTTTAAAATAAAAAAAAAAAAACCCTACCTATTGGGTGTTTGATGGCCAGTGTGTATATTGTGTGTAGGAAAATAGTAGCGTACCTAGGTCTGGGCCTCCAAAATTTAACAGGTGCCTAGGTACTAGAATAATAAAACCAAATCTGCGGTTTACACTAAATGCGGTCACGGACACTGCGGACACTGCGGACACTGCGGTCTGACCAGGTCCGCGCTACGCTCAACACGAAGCTGCATGACGCACTCCATGATGCCAAGGACAGATGCCGATGGAAGGGCATCATTAAGCACAAACTGTCGTCTTATCGGGGGATTCACGACCCTCAGTAATGAGGAATACGACGTGAGGAGGACCTACTACCAAGTCCGTTTTGTTGAAACAGACTTCCAATGACTACAATGCTTGTTTGCTAAATTACTGCCATCATCATCATCATCATCATCGGCCTCTCGTAGCCCACTGCTGGACATATTCCTTTCCCACTGTTCGCAACTTTGCTCGATCCTGGGCTTCTCGTATCCATCACTTGCCATCCATCTTGCGCAAATCGTTGCTTCACTTGGCCTTAGAGAACTACATACTACACATACAGTTGCAAAAGAATCGGGACAGGTTTATTCAATAAAAAACAATTGAAAAATTTAGCAAGAGTTTAATAAAAAAATGCAAAATAAAAATATCTCCAAATATTGAGCCTTACACTAGGTCCTACATCCGAAAATACATAAATTACACGCACTCACACAATCAGGGTATCCGCGGCCGAATGGTACACGCTACGTCTACGCTTTGCTGTACAGCATGTCATGTTAGCACAAAACATACACATTTTTGCTGAGTTTTCACACAACACGCGTCCGCTATATGGATTTAACGCATAAAATTTTGCTGTCGCTAGCAAAAATACACTTTTGGTTGTCGAGCCCACAGTGCATTTGTGCTTCCATCAGCAACCGCAGCAACCGTAGCGTAGGTATGATAGGCCAAAGTGTATTTATGCTTGCATATGCAATGCATGCATGATTTTGAGCTTAACACGCTGCACGACACGCTTCACTTCTTTGCCCGACCAATTAATTCCACAAACCCTATTTTACAAGTCCAAGCTAGACATGACACCCTGTAACTTATAAACAACCTTTGGGTAGGGCATCACGGTTTCAGATCTAATTGGGTGATTCCGTTATTAGGGTATGTACATTGGGTTATCTAATCATGTTGGCATCTGTGCCTTTCACTTAAATATTCCAAAAACATTACTTGGTCAGACTTGAGATAACTTAGCAATAAAACTACTTTCGACTTTTGACTATGCCAATTTTGCACACACATTACATTGAACATTGGCACTGCTTTCCCAATCTAAACAACGCGGACCGAAGAAATAAATACAAAATTCTAAATTACGTCAAGGTGAGGAAATTTGGAAGATAACATTTTCGTTTCGAAATCAATCACTTATTGTCGTCTCACAACTTTGGTATGGAAAAGAATTTGAAGATCCAAAGTGAAAGAAATATTTTTTGTGCTTTTATAATGCGATAGCTTTTTGGAATATTTCAACAAACATTCCTTACAATGACTTCATTCATCAGCTAAGCTAATTTCAAGAAACAATATCCAATGACTCTGCTAGCTGTTATTACTTATATGAAGTACCTAACGAATTTAATGCGTATATGCGATAAAACAAGTTAGACTACTCAATTAAATACTTAGTCAAAACAAATGTGAAAGATTCCAAAAGCTATCATAAGCATAAAAGTGCGTTTATTATCACTAAACTATTTTACAACTAACATATTAAGTCGATAAGAAATATATCACTTATTAACAAAAATATCAATTGATGGTTATCATCAGCATAATCTCATCCACACGATTACTTTACATACAAAATGGAAAAATTAAATACGTATTATTTTGGTTACCAAAGGTGCGTCCTTAAAATACATTTCGTAATACAATAGCGTTAGCTTACAGCTGATATGAATAAGTGTGCCTCTGTTGTAATCATACATTATGATCCGTATTTCACTAAACATTTTAGAAAATTAATTCATTTAATCTAAACGAAAAGCTTTACAAGGAACTATCGTAGTTTCTTTGTAAATGACTAATGTAACCTTAGGGCGGGGCCACACTGCGTTGCGACGTCGTATCGCAAATACAAAATCGCACGGCAATGCCATTTTGTTCTGGGGCGTCGTAGATTTGTACGATGCGACGCCGCAACGCAGTATTGTGGCCTGGGGCCCTATACTACTACAATCGAATCCGATCGTTCGATGGACGTTTCGCGTATTTTTGCACCATAAATCTCTCCCATTTGTACTTCCCGTGTTCGTATTTACGAACTAAAATCCGTCAAAGTCGATCTTCATTAATTTAATTCATATATACGAAACGGGAGGGACAAATAGGATCTATCGTACATCGAACGATCGTTTTCGATTATTATAGTAGCTTTTTTGATTTTCATACAAAGTACCGCGGCATTAAAAGCTCCCCAATGGGGGACTTTTACAAGACGAAAAAATAAGGACACTGCCAATCCCCACTGAAATGTACTTACAAAGATGTCATAAAATAAATACATGTTTTTAGGGTATTCTCTACCCGACCATTAAGCCATCATAGTGACAACCACGAATAGTATCCCTAAAGCATCCTTCATTAACGCGCAGAAGTAGTGTATAAATACTTCATTGTAATTATGTATAATGTATAGAATTAATTCTCGGTATAGATTAGGTGTGTCCCTTATTCAAAATCATTAATTAATATGGTTTATTTTTACATAAGCGTAGCTTAAGTCTTTGTTTGGAGTAGGTGAAAAAATATAACATGAGCTTTCACCCACAACGTGTAACCTTCGAATTATATTATTGGCTATGGTCTCTATTTTAAAGCAATAAAGTTCAATATTGCGTGGAATTTGTCTTTGTGAGTTATTAATGCATTTTCTCGGTTTGACTTATGAATAAGGGCTTTTCAAAACAATATCAAGAATGGGTCTACACTATCAAATGTAATTAGTCTTTTCAAAGTGTGGACCCATCTTTATATACCGAATACATGTTACAGTATAAATAAAACAGTTTTACACAAACCTTAACTATAAAATAATAATGTTTAATACATTAAGAAATATTTTAAGACTTTATAAAGGATAACTTTTTGACTAGCGAATAAAATTACATCTATTAGTAATATTTAAGTAATTAATACAATAGATAACTCCTGAGTAAGACTCGCTCACTCAGCGTTATAAGAGAGTGAGTGAATCTCACAGGATGTTCCAATTGAGTGATTTTTGTATGGAATATCACAAGAGTTATGATGACATAATATTATAATATAACCGAATATGATTTCTACCTACAAGGTCTAAAACAATGCTGTTCTATTCAATATTTCGATAACTTTTACTCATAACCGTCGTGCAATAACAGATAATGTACGAAATCTACACTCAGTACATCGGAGCACACTTCAAGTCCTTGGACTTGTATTTTTTTAATAAACATTAAGATGTATTATGAGATTCCAATTATAATACTCAAAATGAGTAATGACGTCACTATATACATCGTATAGACTCTCCTTATGCAAGGCAATTTTCCCAGGACACATAGTGGGCATTTATTATTATGCTGGAATAATATGCCTCCCAACCCATCGACTTAGGAATACCTAAAGATACATTTTACTTCGTGAACTCTTGGCTGTCAGTCGCGCACACATCGTGTTTCTTCATTATAGTAGCTCGACATAATGGCTTCCCTTCGCCTAATGGAAAGCGAAAGAGAAGCCTAAATCGCTTTGACAACGGGCAAGTAACTGGTCAGTTATCTGTCAGTCGCCATCGCCATGCCCGCCCAACCCTAACTCTCCACGAGCTCCGGAAAGAAACACGACCCGGAGGTCATTTGGCTATGGTAATTTGTAGGGTGGAGGTCCTTCCACTTACGGCGGGCGGTTCAATTCGAGCGAAGATTCGCTATGCCCTACCTCTCCTCGTCCCCAAAGTGTCAAAGCATATTGACTACAAGAATAATCTTTAATTGTATTACTATAACCTCGTGGTGAGCTAATAATCATACAGTGCCGTACACACGACCGCTCGAGCAGACGCAGACCGCTTCTATAGTTCACCGCACGGTCGCGTCTGCAGTCGGACTCAACTGCTTGAAGCAGTCTGTGTACGGCCGCTGTAAGGGCTTAATTCGAGTTCGTATGTGATATGATAATGAATGATAAATCTAGGTATTTCTAAGTCAATGTTACTAAGACGAAATATTCGTACTTGCTTTTTCTCCAACAACATTGTACAGTCACACACATCGAAATGTGAACTCTTAAAACAATTGAAACAAGGTCCATTTTAGATTGTCCTGTGGAGAGTCCTGGGAGACTTTATCAGGCGGGACAGATGAACCACCTTTCAAAAATCAACTTAAATTTTGCTCTAACGTCAAAACGATAAGTCCAGAACCGCGGTCTACCAATGAACGTCTTGACGTATCGTTAGAGTTAATATAAGTTGATTTTTTAAGGTAGTTCATCTCTCCCTACTGCTAAAGTCTCCCGGATTCCCCCTACACACATCAATGCATGCAGCTACACTCAACGTTGGTCTCCGATCGACCTCCTTCTAGGGCATCAAAAGTTAAATTCTCAAAATTTTCAACTTGTAAATAAAGAATTTAGTTGACAAGAAAACAAACTCTTTGGCGTTTTGAGCAAAACGTGTTGTCTTATGGCATCCGCTAGCGATAATACGCACGAGCTTCTTTCATCAGACTATCTTGAAATTGTCACAAATGTACACACAGGTGAAAATGATGGAACTCTTTGTCGATCTCCTTGTTCCCCAACAGATGTGATCTTAAATGATATTCAAGGCGAGTGTGAACCGGCTTTTTCTGGGTGAGGGCGCTCCATCGTAGCAATATCGCTTACGATCTGGCGAATTGCTGTGAAGCGCAAACCCATTTCAAATGCGAGATGATTATGATTCTCCCACAACACCCAGACTCGACCCGATTCAGAAAAGTTTGCCTTTTGGATTTAAAATTCGTGTTTCAAGTGAAAATTTACCACCAATGTCAGTACGTACAATGTTTATTTCAATTTACGAAGACAATAACTTTCTTAATGTCACTTTTCACCTGCATATTCAACACATTTGCAACCATCTCAGTATAGAAGTATATTAAATGAGCTATAGACACAATGATTATATTTTAACCTCAATTCCCTAATAAGTATGAATACCCTATATCTCCTTATAATACAAGTATTACAAATACTATAATTAATAATACATACAAAAGTTATAAATAAATGCGTTTCGTATGGCAAATGTGGGAATGTTACACAGCTATAAGATATACGGAGAGATTTGTACGTAATTTGAATACATAGACCGTTGCGTAACGACAAGATGGCATGTCGGCAAAGCCGTAATGTTTTTTTTATGGTAGAGGGGGCAAACGGGCCAGAAAGTCACCTTATTGTAAGTGATCACTTCAGCCCATAGACACCGCAACACCAGGGGAGTCACAGATGCGTTGCCGGCCTTTGAGAAATCTATACGCTCGATTTTTGAAGGTCCCTAAATCAAATCCACTCGGAAAAATTGCAGCAGGAAGCTGATGCCGTAATGCCCCATCCAGACTCTCCACGACGCCGCGCAATGGAAAGCAAGTTCGAGAGTGAGGACGGTGCGCTCCTGTCCCCTCGGCTCGCCTCGCCGTCGCTCCTCTTTGCTTCGGTTTTTCGGACGCGAGTCAAAGGACGCGAGGCGAAGCGAGCAACTGAATTAAAACAAGAGGGTGGATGGCTGCCACTCCTGAAGCCTCCTCTCACCAAGACTCGTGTAGAAAGCCTGCGCCTGCGCCTCGCAAGAGTCTAGATCGGGCATAAGACTAGGCGCGCACTGGTGACTTTTTGTCACCGTGACAGTCGTTTCATCTCTTTTGCACTTTTAAAATGAGAAGAAGAGAGATATCTGTCACGGTGACAAAAAGTCACCAGCACGCCTAGAGTAAGAGGCCCCCAGTCAGAGAAGAATCTCATTTAGTAACCGATGCATTTGCCACGGGTATTGAATACAAATAAACACGTTACGCGCTGTACATAGATTATGCATTCAACCATAAGTCAAGGTAGTAAGGACTATTTTTAATACAAATAAGCATCTTTCCTTTTCTGTCGACTTTACTAAGTGGAGCGAACCAGGGTTCCCATCCTTCCACTAACCTTAACATTATGTACGGTATACATTGCTATTTAACACTTCAGTTCACCTCGTAGAACTAGTATTAGAAGAGCAACGTACGTCAATCAAATGGTACTTGGCGGGAGCTACACCTTGTGGCCCGTTCCTGAAGTGTTATCAATATGATATAAATCTCTCCTATTAAAAAAATATGTATAAAGTGAGCATTCTATTGAGCACAGAAGCTCAAAGTCTGTTTGGTCGAAAGCATTGAGATCGTGAATCACAGGGCATACGAAGTCAAACGATACATTTCATCACCCTTCATTTTTGTTGTGCGAAAATGTACCCTAATGACATAACTATAAGAACAGTTACAAATAATAGAAAAATCATATGAACTAGGTTTTGTATGAAGATAAAAAACGAATATGTCATTTTTATACAGGAATAAATTTAAATATGATATATTCACATTATAATACAAGTAAGATAATTTGGTTAATAAGAACAGTAGTCAATTAATTGGTTTAGTAGATATTGGACCTATTCGCAAAATGACTTGCATTCGTTTTAGGACTTATTCGCGAAATGCCTCATTCTTAAAATGCCCTATTCGTAAAATACCCTATTTTTTTCGCGTGAGCCATTTTGCGAATAGGTCCAATATCTACTAAACCAATTATGTAATTTACGCTTGAGTGCTTGTGGATTAATTCATGTATAATTTTGTATTAAAGGATGTTACGATATATTTTCAAAACGAAACTAAAATACAAGTATTTTAAATTCGTAAATGCGTAATAATAATAACATTATGATAAACTAAATGTAGAATTTTGAATGTGACAGCCAGCATACAACCAACCGATTGTATAGATACATTTCTATACAATTACATACGGTTGGTTATATGTTGCACGAGTTATTATCATACATTTGTACGTCTCAATGAGGGCTACCGTTTTCGTGCTCGACAGTTGGCGCCACTGTAGCGTGAGGTCCTCAGGCATATCTGTTTTAAGCACGTGATAACTAATAGATGCAGACAAGAAGTAAAGGACATACGTATCCGAAAGACAAAACTTTAACGGAAAATAAAATAACCTGTGAGCTAGGTTTTTATTCAGACTGCATAACTTTCCACCTCTTTTGTTGTCACCGCTTCTAAAGCAAAGATATATATGAGCAGTAACTCATATTTAACGTCAATCTCAAAGTAGCTCAATATTATTTAATTTTTCAAAATAAATTCGGTCAAACCTTAAAAACAATGTTTGACATTTTATAGACCTTACGCTACACTAGCGCCCCTGGCGGCGGATTCACTCGCGGTAGCCCTCATTGCAAATACAGTCGGTTACTGGTGTCGACATCCAAATCCATACTAAATACGCCAATAAATTACCAACGCCTGCTCTCGATATAACAGTACCAAACTATTTAATAACTAGGATATTAAAATGTGAGCTATATTTATACTAGGTTCATATTACACTCGAGAAAAAGTTCTATAAAATATCAGTGTTCATTGGGTAGGTATAGGGTACCTAGATTATAGCAATTGTTTCGTTAGTTAAAGAAACATCGACCACTATTTTAGATATTATAGCCTATAGATGCGACCCTAAGAAATAAAAAAGAAACATGTATAACGTAACATTATCTCGAATGTTTGTATTGAAAGTGTAGCGTACAGATCAGTTAGATAAAGCTGGCTCGTTCACAGTACTAACACTTTTGCAATTTCTCTGTAGAGTAGCAAGGTAAAACTATAACTGTTCCCTTCACACTCATAAGCTAGACTGCGCGCGAGAGGGACAGGCAAACATTTCATGATGCGCATGCAATACGCCGTCACGCCGCGCGCTTATTCACAGGTACTAGTGTAACGGCCGTATTTACAAACGTTACAATGCGTCGCACGAACGCACCGGTACCCAAAAACGTATACGAGTTTGGGCACTGTGCATCCGTGCGTCGCATAGTAACGTTTGTAAATGCGGCCGTTAATGTGTTGAACGTGCCAGCTTTAGTTAACTCACCTGTAGGTAAAAGTGATTTGTTACTGAAATAATCCAAATCATAATACATATTATTACAAAATCTCGTCAACTAAATGGATATTACATCATATTTTGCAAGGAAAAATGCACTGAGATCCAAAGGCCACATCTATAAAATAAACACATCTATCTAGTTATTTCTAAACCTGATTCTAGAGGATTATTTACGAAACTCAGAATATATCTTGGCCCACGGAGCACCAGTCTCCTACATTAAGGGTCTTATCCTAAAACTCACCCCTTATTATTTGCTGATGGACTCAGGACCCGGGGTATCATCCCTTCCCCTTTCTTTTTACTCCTGAATCCAAGCAAGACCTAGTAGAGTTTAATTTTGTGGCAACGCACCGCGTCATTCACTACAATATGATTGATAAATCACTACCGCATATCATACATTTAATAATATCTAGCATTTTGCTAACACATTGAGCGCTTGCTACGCCTTCTGAGCGTAAGAAATCTGAAGTTTTGACTAACAATCCGGCCACACTAGCGCTTCCTGGTGGTCGAAACGCGCGCTTTAGCGTCGGTTCGGCTGTAGTGTGATCGACCTCTAAATACATCTGCAAACAATCAGAGAGAAGTTCTCTTTTCTTTTACAAAACAAGGTTTATATATAAATTTTAAATAAGAACAAAATGTTGAAATACTAAATTAAATACTGTAGCAGAGAGCCAAAGAGATCAATCAATATAAACGATGCATGCTATATTCTAGATTTAGATATAAAATAATATGTAGTAATAAATGCACCGCGTACCTTATTTAGAAAGATTTTACATTAATCGAGAATTATTTTGGAATTTATGCTTTAACTCTTTCAGGCACACTTTTTATCTATTTACTTTATAAATAAAACAAACACATATTTGGGTTTATTATTGTTTAGTAATACAGAAAAAAAATATTTTTCCGAAATCCTACATCAGGCTTCTGAGGAAATAGGTGGTCAGTATACTAACCACCATGACGCTAGGCACGAACAATAACCAAAACAAAGTATGAGACTGTTCGTAAGGTATACGTAACATAAATATAAATTATTATTTTTATGATAATCTAAAAAGCTTGTTTTATCTTTGCGTATACAAAGAAGGACTTAACATGTCCTGCATTTCCATATAGTTCGTGGTGGATCTTTTTAGCGCTGCATTTGGCATATCTTCGTGAAGTAGTTCGCTCTGGCTGATGCATATTCTTCTCCATTCGCAATTCTATAGGTACTGTTGGCTTATGACGTTTTATCAAGACTGGCAATGGTGAAGACGCATAGCTGTTCAGGGAACGTTTGGAGCTGGGGTTGAGTTTATTTGCTTGAGCTAGTGCTAAGATTTCTTGATACAGACTTCTGCGAAAGTAATTTGTATCTAATTTATCCCACTTAGGATGGTCTTCCTTCTCGAGTTCTCTATATAATAAAAAGGAGTTTGTGACAGTGCAGTCCAATACACGAACAAAATGCGATGCCGCCATTTATACCTCCATCTCCTATGGACTAACTCTGTTCTTCCATTCTGAAGCCTTTCTTCCACTTTGGTTCCGTCACAACCGTGTTTGGTTTAGGGACGCGGAGGCGCTCGTAGTAGGTATGTATTTATCTGAAATGCTGGCAAATTCTCTTATCAATTTTACTCTTAGAACCGTGGGTGCTGTGGGGGTAAATCGCTAAGCACCGTCTTAGGTTTCGGTCCCTCATTGTATTCTTCCTATGATTCCACACTACACACAGTTTCTCTACCTGTGGGGATATTTTCTCTATAAATATCTTAAATTTCAGTATCATTTAGTGTACGCAGTATGCTGTAAATAAGTACTTGAAATAAATAAAACAAAACCTACTATAGTCACGGTGGTTAGAAAACTAACCACCTTGTTATTAACGTTATTTATAAAAATATTACAAAGGAAACCCATATTTTGTATTAGGAATAAAATGATGCAATACTTGGTTATAGCATAATACAGAAATTATAATATAATAAACATTCTTACCATTGTTATTGAATTTTTAATATCTCCGTTATGAAAGACACCCTGCGCAACTTTTTCAATCATTTGAATAAAACTAACCGCCGCGCTTTTCCTTCAAAATATGTCAAAACATAGTAATCAACAACTTGAAAAATAACATAGTTTAGCACGTTGTCGATAGATAGCGTGATATAAAATTTTAAACAGCTAATTATAGGTGGTTAGAAAACTAACCACCAAACCTGAAAGAGTTAAGTTAGGGTGAATTAAATGGAATGGCTTATTTCATGTACACACGACACAAAGTTGCACAAATCAGTCAAAATTTGTCAATACATAGAATTGATTTATTTCATTGAAAATTGTTTCAGGGGAGGATAGGTACAGAATGTACGATCTATTCATTCCTGATACTAAAAAAAATACTATTAGGAATTACGACAAATATTTGTCGATTCAGGACGGAGGGTCATATTAAGGTCAAATTATTGCATTCATTTAGTATAAGCACTAAATGCTAATGCTTATGGAATATTGCTGACAAGAAGGATTTGTTATGTTATGCTATCTAATAGCATAAGAAGTTAATGCCAATAAATTTATCGGTTTGGGATGTATACTTGTAAAAGTAAACATTTTACTTATAGACAAATTGTAGAATTAGTGTCTTATTCAGAAGCTCCATGTTTAGGTTACTGTTCCGCTGAGGCGGAGCGGAGACGGGAGGTGCAGCGATTGGTGATGGAGTGGAGACCGCGTCTCGGCAAACGTAGTGTAGGACGCCTTCAGGCCAGGTGGAGTGACGATTTGCGCAGGACGGCTGGCAAGTGCTGGATGCGAGAAGCCCGGGATCGATCAAGGTGGCGAACATTGGGAGAGGCCTATGTCCAGCAGTGGACCGATATAGGCTAATGATGATGATGACGATCACATGAATTGAAATCCACATGTCATGTGGATTTCAAGCTATGCGATTGGTGAATCCCGGTATAACTCGTTTTCGCTCCGCCTCGGTGAAACCGCAGCCATAATATTGAAATAGTTCATTCCGGGAATATCATTCAATTTGAAACTTCAAAAAAGACTTGTAAATTTTCTAGCAAATTTCGATAATTTCATGAATTTTACGTCTTATCAAGCAAGCGGCGCTTTTAGCTCGACCGGTTGGAGATTTGTCAAGGTTCCTCGGAACAAATTTGTCAATAATAGCGAGTTCAGAGTACGCCAGTAAATTTGTAGATGTTTGAATTGTTTATCAGAAAATTTTTATCTGGACACTGAAAAAAAAAGGCGAATCACAATGCCTATTTCCACTCGGAATTGAAAACTTTGAATTAACGACATTCAAATTTTAATGAATGAACGAAAAAGGTTTTGTCCATAAGTCGCACATACCATAGCTGAGCCTATGAGCACCATAATCACAACAGACAAAAATAAAAATTGATTATAAGCAAAAAAATCCACATTTCTTTCCGTATAAGCTAAGAATATTCGACAAACATATATATTTACACGTAACCATATCGCAACTGTGGAATACGTACAATATACGACCGAAAGGTTCATCCTAAAATCATTAAGTTATAGTTCGAATAAAATAGAGTAAACAGAGACAAATTGTGTAATTAAAATTAAAGCGCAATCGTTCAGTACTTTACTTTCTTGTCATTTAAGACTTCCGCAATTTTTTTCACTGTTTCATGCTCTATTAATTTGAGTACTACTCGTAAATAAATACAATTGCTAATATACTGAGCATTATTACAATACCAATCAAGATATTAAAATTACGAAAATGTACATCTCATGTATAGTATACTAATGTGCAAAATCTCATTTGATGTCATAGGGTTATGTCCAGGGTCAAAATACTTACATTATATTTAGTCCGTACTTTAGATTTAAAAAAATAGTGGACACGTAATTTTTCTTTTTTTGATTAAACAAAAAATACCAAAGATACAAGGCATCAAAATGTAGCTCTTTGACGTCACCCCTTGCGGAAAAATGCCACGAGAAATGATGTCACACGTAGCTTTAGCGAGCTATATCTTTGTTATTTTTAGTCTAATAAAAAAATATGTGTCTCTTATTTTTAAATAATTTAAAAGACAGACTAATTACATTTCTTACGGCAACAAGCCTAATTTGATTTGTTTTTTTGCACGTTTAGTATGTAAGGTCTTAACGGCCTAGCGGTCTTAGGGTCTAAGCCTGAAGGGGAGCGACGGGCGAATAAGGTTGAAGGGTTAACATCAAATGAGGTTTGAAGGTATGACAGACAGATGACAGAGCAAGAAAGTCCCAAACTAAGCCGAAGCTTTTACTATGGATACTAAATTTTTTTTTTCTAAATGACTACGATGATGGCCAGGCCGGCCTTTGGATACTAGAAAACTGATAAGTTACTTTATTTATTTGTAAATAAATACATACTATACATAGAAAATACCCAGACCAATACAAACAGACATGTTCATGCACACAAATGTTTGTACTGTGCGGAGATCGAACCTATGGCCACTGTTTCAGAGGTTGCGTTCACTACCACTGAACCAAGCTGGTCAACAGATGATAACATTTTTAGACCATAAGTATTTAAGTATGTTTATCAAATTGTCTAGTACCCATGGCATAAGCGTCGGCTTAATTTGGATCTAGATGGCGCTGGGTGGACCAGCGTGGTGAGCGTTGGGTTAATTTCTTGACTAGCTCGATGGCTCATTTGGTAGTGACCTCTGCCTTCTGAGCCAAAGGTCGGGTTCGAACCCCACCCAATACAAACATTTGTGTGCGAGAACATGTCTGTTTGAATTGGTCTGGGTGTATAATATTTATTCAAAAAAAATGTATCTAAGTACAAAGTTTGTCAACTGTCTAGTACCCATAGTACAAGCTTCGGCTTAGTTTGGGGCTAGGTGGCGCAGTGCGGCCCAGCGTGGCATGTCTTGGGTTATTTATTTTATTATTTCACTAGCAAACCCGGCGAACTCCGTTTCGCCACTAGATGGCTGTAAATTTTTTTTTCCTTAATTTTCTTTGCTATAAACCTCACGGAGCCCGAGACCTTTCTAACGAATGCAAAACCGTGGAAATCGGTTCGTGCGTTCTGGAGTTATAGCGTCAGGGAGGAAAACCCGACTTATTTTTATATAGTAGATTACCAATTCAAACTCCGCTTCGAAGCCGGCGCCCAACTAAGACCGTACATAGTACACAACGGGAACAGTATAAAGTGATCAAATGTATATTTGATTGGATACATAGCTACGTACGCGACGGTAGGCTACAATTGCACTTGGTCCGCTCACTGCTCCCACTCGGCCTCGTCCACGCCCTCCATATTGTCCTGCTCCAGTTTGAGGTCCATCTGCATTTTGGCGCTCATGGACTTCATTATCTGTGGGGGGAAAATTTTTCTTTTTAATGAAAACTGATCTTAAGGATGTCACTGAGCATCTTGAAGATGTGCAGCTGCGTAGAAACATGGCGTTACTTCGTTCGGCGTTATTTCGTACATCATGGTGAATCATCATCATCATCATCAGCCCACATCAGTCCACTGCTGGACATAGGCCTCTCCCAAGGTTCGCCACTGTGCTCGATTTTGGGCTTCATGGTGAATGCTTCAAAGAAATTAGAACAGCTTAGTTTGGGGCTAGACGGCGCTGTGTGGCATGTCTGGGGTTCATCATCAGCCTATTGCAGTCCACTGCTGGACATAGGCCTCTCCAGTTGTTCGCTACCTAGGGCAAACTTCAGGAGGATATACCCATAATCGCCAAGCTGGGCAGGCGGGTTGGCGATCGCAGGGCGTAGCTTTTTTCCAGTGACGCTGCTGCCCGTCATCGGCCTGTGGTATTTAGCTACGCCTTCTATCGTGATGGTTTTACTGCCACCAATCGGTTTGCCAGAGCCTCGTTTGTTGTTCGGCAGGATGCACCACGGGCAGGTGAGGATGGCTTGGAGCGAAAAGGTGATAGGTCGCTCCCATACATCCCCGTTTAAGTATTATTATATAAAACAAAAATAATATAAAACAACGTTTAAATATTATTTAAATGACCTTTGGTGTAAGCAAAATGAATTCTATACCTTCAGGTTGCTTTATTATGTATTTATTACTACACAGTTTACATTATTTACGATGTTATAGATGGAAAGGTTTGAATAGAAGTCTATATTTAACAGTTCTGTTTTACAGAGTGAAAAAGTTTTTACTCAACCGCACTTAACCCGTTTCTATTACAAAGGTTCGAAAGGACATACTATACCAAACCGTTCCATATTTGGTACAAGGTTCAATAAGTCGGTGTGTGTGTGTGTGTGTGTGTACTCACGCTGTCCTGCTTCTCCTTGGGGTCCATGGGCACGTGCGCGCGGATGAGGTCCGGCTTGGGCTTGTTGCCGGCCGTCGGCTTGTCGCGGGCCTCCCGTGACACTGGCGACGGCGTCGAGTGCGCTGACACTACGGGAATATACCACTTGTCACCAAAATAACTATGCTTCGCTATTTTTAACAGACTTCTAAATAAAAGGAGAGGTTCTCAATTCGACATTTTTTTTTTTTGTATGTTTGGGAGTATTGTGAATCGATTTGGAATTTATTTTTGTTCATAGGGCGTACTTCCAAGTAAAAAGACCAATATCAATATGGCGACAATGGAACCAATAGGTTGTAAGGGTGTTCTCAACCTTTCGAACAAAAAAATATTTTTTCAAATCGGTTCACAATCTCGGTGATATGTTACCACACCACATAACAAAAGAAAATTCAGTCGAATTGAGAACCTCCTCCTTTTTTTAAAGTCGGTTAGAGACGGAATATAATACGGAAACGCTTTCTCAGCAACCGCATATAATACATCCACTCAAAAAAATTACCCATTACGACTAATGTGCCACATCAGACCCCCATATGGCGCGTAGAGTCTTTCCGAAGTCACATATATATAAGCTACTTCTGGGTCATATCCGACCATGTGTGACGTGTTGGCTACTACTGTGTCACTTCGGACCCCAAATAGCGCGCAGACCACTCATTTGCCACATCGGACCCCATGTCGCTCGTACAGTCGCTTGCCGTGCCACATCTGACCATATGCGTATAGGGTTACCGAAGCTCGTGGGGGGTTGGGGTTGGGCCGGCATGGCGGTGGCAACTGATAGGTGACTGACCAGTTACTTGCCCGTTGTCACAGCGACTTAGGCTTCTCTTTCGCTTTCCATCAGGCGAAGGGAAGCCATTATGCGGAGCTACTATAAAAAATAAAATAAAGGTGACTGCTGTGTCACATTGTCCCGTGTAACCAACTGCTGTGCCACATTGGACCCTATGCATCAGTAACAAGACTCACGTGGCTCCATGCCCGGCGGCTGCAGGCTGACTGTTCTGGGGGCGACGGTCTTCCCCGCCAGCCAGTCCTTGCCGCTCTGCCACGGCTCCCACGTCACCAGCGTCGGAGGGAACAGGTCGTCTTGGAATAACTCGCTCTGTGATACAAAAATCATTACGATTCAATAAATCCATACTAATATCATAAATGGGAAAGTGTGTCTGTCTGTTTGTATGTTTGTCTTTCTTTCATGGCAAAACTGAGTGACGAACTGACGTAATTTTTAAGTGGATATAGTTGAAGGGATGGAGAGTAACATAGGCTACTTTTGGCCCCTTTCTAACCCCACTTCCCTAAAATGGGGGGTGGAAGTTTGTATGAAGCATTCACTCCGAATTTAAAGCGAGCGAAGCCGCGGGCTATGTATGTCATACTCGTATTGTCTGATTTTAATTTATTACTAGCTTTTTTTTTATACTATTAGGGTTAACAAAATGGCTGCCGGCCCGCCTGATGGTAAGCGGTCACCGCAGCCCATGAACGCGAAAATGATTTTAGTAATAAATAAATATCAGACAATACGAGTATGACATACATTGCTCCGATTCCAAAGTAAGTAGCTTAAAGCACTTAGTAGCACTTGTGTTAAAGGTATCAGAATAACGAAAATACCACAAATATAATCATCATCAGCCTACCGCAGTCCCCAGCTGGAAAGGGGCCTTACCAGTTGTTCGCCACTTTGGGCAAACATTTGGAGGCTTTACTCATAATCGCCACGCTGGGCAGGTGGGTTGGCGATCGCAGGGCGCAGCCCCTCGCCCCGGTCACGCTGCCTGTCATCGGCCTGTGGTATTCAGCTACGCTTTCAGTCGTAATGGTTATACCGCCACCAGTCGGTTGCCAGAGCCTCGTTTGTTATTCGGCAGGATGCACCACGGGCAGGTGAGGGTGGCTTGTACCGAAAAGATGATAGATAGGTCGCTCCCTCTCTCCCAGAAGTCACTACTAATTGAGCCACCAGGTCAGTCGGTCCGATTGCCGTCACCAAAAGATACTACTTACTTGGCTTTTAATGTTAATTTAATGTTAAAATCTCTGTCTTTTTAATTATAAAGCTTAATACTAAAAGCTTATAATAATGATAACACGAGTGGATCTTTAACACGTTCATGTTTTAAGAATAGTTTTTTTTTAAATATTCATGTTTTTAAAAGCTTTAAAAGGTGTTTATTAGCCTGAGAAAGTGTGTAGTAATTTACACGTTACTTACGTATAAATTACTACACTTTATATAAGAAGGGTACCTGTATGTACTATTCGTTGTTTTAATAAAGATTTATGAAAACAAAAACAAACTTACTTGGCTACTTGTATATGCGTAAAGTTAGTTACCTTTATTCTGGGCACTGTGAAGGAGAGTGGTTCTATATTTCCGTTGGTAAGCCGCAACGCTCTGCAGAATTCGACCTGGAACAGGAAATAAACGATGATTCGTCGTTCGTTGAATATTTTTTTTACAAGAGACCAATTACAAAATCATACACAATGATAATATAAATAAACAGGTGTTTATATACTTATAATAAATTTGTAGAGAAGTCAATTCTGTACATGAAATATATTTTCAAAATAACTATCAGGGGGTGATTAGTGATGCCAACAATGCAATCAGTAAAATTTTTGTCTGTCTATCTGTCTGTATGTTCGTTATAGAAAAAAAAACTACTGGACGGATTTTAACGAAACTTGGTACGTTTGTTCTTCATACTCCTGGGCAGGTATTAGTATACTTTTCATCACGCTACATTTAATAGGAGCAGAGCAGTGACGGGAAGTGTTGGTTGGGAAAACGGGAGAAATTTTTATCTGTATGTTTGATCGCGCATCACGCAAAAGCTACCTCTGTTAAAAATGTTTCGTTACCTTCTCGACGGCCAGCAGGTTCTTGTGCAGGTAGGCGATGCCCTGGTGCAGCGAGGCGGCGCGGTGGTGCGACAGCGCGCACAGGTGCGGCGGCTCGCACGTCACCTCGTAGCAGTAGATCGTCGAGTCGCCCTGCGCACGCGCACGTGTATACACTTGTGTTGCCGAGCGATACGCGACTAACGATAGTTTACGTCGTAACAATAGTATCGATAGCTCAGAACACATAAATAACCCAAGACATGCCACGCTGGGCCACACAGCGCCACCTAGCCCCAAACTAAGCCGAAGCTTGTACTATGGGTACTAGACAACTGATAAACTTACTTATATACTTTTTTTTGTAAATAAATACATATTATACATAGAAAGCACCCAGACCAATACAAACAGACATGTTCATGAACACAAATGTTTGTAATGTGCGGGAATCGAACCCACGACCCTTGGCTCGACACATGAACACAGAACCAAGCAATGTTATCGATAAGTTCGTCACGTATATATCGATAAATATAAATCTATTTATAGTCTAAAACAATAGAGGGTTTTCTTAAAAGGGAAGGTCCAGTTATCATGGGATTCGTCAGTTGCTATGTAAATGGCGGTGCCATGTAAAAATTAGCCAATCACGTAACAGTTGGACCTGTCTTTTATGTGGTGCCATCTGGTGGATTTCTTTTTCAGAAAGCCCTCAATAATAATAGTATCGATCAAACCAAACAATTTTCAACAAATAAAGTCCATTACCCTATGGGGTGTCATGTGTACAAAGTACCTACTTTATTTGTATTTCATCTATAATAACCATGTTACAAGCAAGTAAATAAATAAATCCTTCAAGAGTTTGTTAGGAAGAGTTGACAAATAGAATGATAGATAGATATGAACGAAATGTTCATAACGCAGTGCCCAATAATAACTACTACTGAAATTCGGACAAAAGTGTACATTAAAATCCTTACCCGTCCCGTGAGGAAGAGAGTTCCCGAGTCGTGGTCAATGTGTATTTGTAGAATGGCTGGCGACACATCCAGGCCGACCGTACAAATTGGCGCCGACAGGTCAGACGCTTTGTATAATAATATCTGCCTCTCCGACACTCTGAGAATGAGATATGTTTTCAGTCAGATTAAATAAATGTTTTCTACAATCAGATTTACGTACGTACTTTTTCAAAATACGTAAGACATGAATGTTATCAATATCTGACGCGCTCAAATATGTATGTTTAAGAAAGGTAGGGCATAGCGAATTGAGCCGCCCGCCCGGGGAAGTAGGCACCTTTACCATATAGAAGCTAAATGACCTACGGGTCGTGTTTCTGCAAGGTGGCAAACAAGCCTGTGATGAGACAATGGTTATACCGCCACTCCTCGGTTGCCAGCACTTTGTTTGTTATTCCGCACGATACACCACGGGCAGGTGAGGTTGGCTTGGAGCGAAAAGATGATAGGTCGCTCCCTTACATCCCGTCCCATCCCTTGCATTTACAATTTTACGTTGACTTATATTGTATTTATTTACAAAAAGAAATTGTGTTTAAGTTCATAGTGCGAACGGCTAAGCTATGGAACTCTTTGCCGGAATCTGTGTTCCCTGAGAGATATAGTCCTCAGATTTTCAAGGCGAGAGTGAATCGGTTTTTGTTGGGTGAGCGCGCTCCACATTAGACTCTAACATCACTTAACATCAGGCGAGTGGGGATCAAGCGCTACCCCATTCGAATAGATAGATAGATATTCTTTATTGCACAAAATACAAACATTTATAGACAAGGTATTACAGATTCAGAGAGGTAGGGCATAGCGAATCTTCGCTCGAATTGAGCTGCCCATCCGGGGAAGGACCTCCGCCCTATAGAATACCGCAGCCAAATGACCTCCAGGTCGTGTTTCTGCCGGTGAGTAGGGTTTCCGGAGCTCGTGGGGGGGTTAGGGTTGGGCCGGCATGGCAGTGGCAACTGACAGGTAACAGACCAGTTACTTGCCAGTTGTCACAGTGACTTGGGCTTCTCTTTCGCTTTCCATCAGGCGTAGGGAAGCCATTATGTCGAGCTACTATAAAAAAAAAAGACAACAAGTGGTACAATTTAGGCGGTCTTATCGCTAGTAAGTGATCTCTTCCAGACAACCTTCAGGTAGAGGAAGTGTGCTATTCTGAAGAGAGGGGCAAAGTCGTGCAAACTGTTAAAAAAAAAGGAAGTCAGTTTCCTAGTACTAGTTCCAACTTACTTGTCGAAGCCAGTGACGACGAGGTGCGTCCCATTGAGAGCCCACACCACGCGAGCACCCCGCCCGCCCGCCGGACCGGGACCGCTTCTCAACGCCGTCGGGGACGAGCGCGGCTTGTATATCTGTATACACACGTGTTGTTAGCAACTTGACTTTTTACAACTTGACTTTTTAATCACTATCCAAATTTTTTCGGGGAATTAAGTATCGCTAATAGAGCCTATTTCTGCAAAAAAAAATATAGTAAATATTTTCACAACAAAGTTGTTATCCCAAATCCATTATAAATTTCGCATGGTTACCATTTCTGGCGTAAATATTAAGTACGCAAAACGATAAATATCAATGGTATTACGAATTAAAGGTAAGACGGTATTACCGCGAGTACTACGAATGGTAACCATGCGAAATTGATAATTGGTTCGGAAAAATGA
The DNA here is from genome assembly GCA_031163375.1 of Conogethes punctiferalis. NCBI lineage: Eukaryota > Metazoa > Arthropoda > Insecta > Lepidoptera > Crambidae > Conogethes > Conogethes punctiferalis. The sequence goes on along the minus strand of CM062096.1, from coordinate 11,703,260 downwards.
ATTTGTTTTGAAAAATTTGACCTATATTTTTTGCAGAAATGGTCTCTATTAACGATACCAAGGTGAAAAAAAGGCCCAGAAAAAATTTGGATAGTGATTAAAAAGTCACCTTGTATAGCAAGAGCGTGAAAGGATCAGGAAGACCGAGAAGGACATTCCATGACCAAATAGAATGTGTCCTAAAAAAAGGTAAAATACTGAGTACCCGAAACCGACGAGCATGTATGAATAGATTGATGAATGGACGGAGCAAAAGTTGTGTGCCAGGTTCGTAGCAAATGGAAGGACGTGGTCTCTGCCTTCCCCTCTGGGGGAAAGGCGTGACGTTATGTATGTATCACCAGCCTATAAGCAGTCCCCATCTGTCTCCTCTCAGGGTGGCAGGTAATTGCCACATTCGAGCAAATTTTTTTTTTTAAGAAGAACTTTTAGAATGATCTCACTCCACCTGATGGTAAGCAAACAAACCGATATAAAACAAACCGATTGCGCCTGTCGCCCTCACCCGTTTTACGTATCACGCCCCGCCTAATCAAGCCAGGATTGTAAGAGGAAGGAAACACATGAGCTGGAAGGGCATTCCATGACTTAATGGCACGGGGCAGGAAACACCCATAATTACCACGCTGGGCTGGGTTGGCAATTACAGGGCGCAGCTCCTGGCTCCGGTGACGCCGCTGCTCGTCATCAAACACCCCTACCCCCGGATCCGGGGTGCAATAAATTGTTCCCTGGGCGCACATGATGAAACACTTACCCTGACTAGACCGTCCTTGCAAACTGTAGCGAGGTACTCCCCACACGGGGACCAATCGATGGAGAATATCTGGTCTCCGTGTCCGGTGAGCGTGATGGCGGCCACGGGGGTCTCCGGGCTGAGGTCCCATATCTTGATGGTGAGGTCGTGCGCGGCGGTCGTGAGCAAGTCGGAGGCGGTCGGGTGGAACCGGATGAGGTAGATTTTGTCCGGATGGGCGGCGAACGTGCGGGCCGGTTCGTTGGTGGACTCTTGTAGACCTGGTCGGGGATAATGGTATTGATTTATTTTCGTTTCAGCTTAAACAGAGTCAAACCACCCACCTTCGTGGGTGTGTTTTTTCCTGTACTTTTGATGTTCATACTGTACTTTTGATGTACTGAACTTTTGATGTACTGTACTTTGATGTACTGTACTTTTGACGTACTGTACTTTTGACTTACTGTACTTTTGTTTGATGTACTGTACTTTTGATGTACTGTACTTTTGCTGTACTGTACATTTGATGTACTGTACTTTTGATTAACTGTACTTTTGATGTAATCCTTTTTTTTAAAAGAGCTTTTTTTGGTTGGAAATCATAAAAAGAGCAATGCTATTGTTTTTATGCAACTTATATAACGTATTTAAATGAAAAAAAAGCAGTTTCAGTACTGGCTAACCATACTGTCAACCCATCAATGGCAAGGCAGTACACCAGTATTGCCCTGCCATTACTAAGAGATGATTATTCTCCTTGCTTCCATCGGGCAGGCGGGTTGGCGATCGCAGGGTGTAGCTTCTCGCACCGATTGTGCTGCTGCCCATCATCGGTCTGTTGCATTTATCTACGCCTTGGTTGGATGCGAAAAGCCTATGATAAAGCAAAATATCAGTCCAGCAGCAGTGGACTGTGATGATGTTGATTATATTTTTGATGCATGTCCCTTTGCGCAGGACGGCTTGCAAGAAGCCCAGGATCGATCAAAGTGGCGAACAGTGGAGACCTATTTCCAGCGGTGGACTGATATAGGCTGATGATGATGATGATGTCCCTTATTCCTGGTGACGGCGCGGCCACTCACCGGCGTCGGGTATGAGCCACTCGCGCACCACGCCGTCGTCGCAGGCGACCATGAGCCGCGTGTCGCGGAAGGGGTCCCACTGCCAGTCCTGCAGCGGCGCCACGTGCAGCAGCGCGGTCACTCACCGGCGTCGGGTATGAGCCACTCGCGCACCACGCCGTCGTCGCAGGCGACCATGAGCCGCGTGTCGCGGAAGGGGTCCCACTGCCAGTCCTGCAGCGGCGCCACGTGTAGTAAGGCGTGCGGCACGAGGCCGGCGGGGTGCGGCGGCGCGGCGCGGGCCAGCGGCGAGGCGCCCCGCGGCAGCTCCACCACGCCGATGCGGCCGCCGCCGCCGCCCAGCGGCACCGCGCAGCGGACGCCGTTCGCTGTAATTCAGTACCACCACGTGAGGCTACGTCAATCTTCTGTCTGGGGGAGCGGGATGGAGTGAAGTCTGTGATGGCCGCTTAGGTGGGCAACGCTAGCGGTGTTGCAACCATTACGACGCCCGTGACAGCACCCTAAGAGTGCATTCCACTGAGCACTCACAACAATCACGCTTTTCTCGTTCCACTGGGATTATGGATATGTCGTGGCCACATCGTAGAATTTGCCATTTCATGAAATGTTCATTGTCTATTGGCCATATCATAATGTGCCCGGGCCAGATCAATGATAAGAAATCGTTCGACGATAGGACCAGCTAGACTGCTATTTCATGAAATGGTCAATCTCAATCGAACATATCTTGGAATTATTTCATTGACTACTGGTAGAGACGTGTAGCCATATTAGCATATTATTTTATCTCTAAGAGATATACATATCAAAAATCTGGGTGAAACAACGAGATGTTTATAAAATTCATGTAATTTTTAAAACGGGGGGAAGGGGGGGAAACCAATAATACACTCTTTATCACAGATCTGACACAGTTGGTTAGGTTACATGACACGTAGAGTTACGTTAACCCAAAAATAAGTTTAGCTGCATTGAAAGCGCACTTTCAACTGAGCGGAAACATAGAAAACCAATGATCTCAAAGTGTGCGTTGCCGTGCGGTGAGAACAGACGAGCGCTAGTGCAGCGTTTAACGCACTGTCTGTTTAAATTGGTATGCTTGCTATACATAATGATATACGAATGTTATTCATTAAAAAAAAGTATGTACCAAAGTTATACTCGTCTAACACCCATAATTCAAACTTCGGCATAGTTCGGTACTAGATGGCGCTGTGTAGCGGGCGTATTTTCGGTAATTTAATATTTATGAAATACACTATTAATCACACTCAACTGGCGAATGTTTACAATAATGGTACAAAGTTGTATGAACAAAACTTAAAACTACATAGTACATACAATAAAATGAGCACATACCATAAAATCCATTGCACTCCCCTGAGATCTGTCGACTGATGTTCTTTATATTCTCCACTTGCACAGACTTGTGTCCAGGCGTTCCCTTTAAATGACGGAACTTGGATACTTTGCCTACAAAGAGATGAAACAATAAAAAATAATGACCTAACTTCATATAAATAAGAACTACTATTTTAATATACTATACATACCGAATACGGTAGAGGTCCTTTTAGTTGTAACGTTCGGAACAGAAGCTCTCTTGTCTTCGCGGTCAGGGCTTTTCCTCGATTTCAATGAATCTCTTCGTCTAAAACAATAAGTGATAATATTCAAAATCTATATTTGAACCCACACATCGATACGAATGGTTCTCGAGCAGGGGGTATGTGCAAGAGGATGCAGCTGCAAGACGAATCTAACGATGCCTCATACATTATGATGTGTCGATTATGATCCATCAAGCCGTTTAGGCTTCAGGAAGCCACTAAGAAACAGACAATACATACAATCGAAAATCATTACCCTCCTTGTTCGTTAAACATCATCATTTGCATTGTTATTAACTTTTGTTCTGTAAAACACCGGTAGATGTCGCTGTACTCAGTTACATCGCGCCGTCATTACGTTTCCGTAGATCCTTAAGTAAAAATGTAAATGGTGTTATTTTGGACTATCCGTACACAATAAAACGTGTAATATGCAAGGCTGGCTTTTTTGAATAGGCAAACCAACCTAGCATTCCCTCGACTACGGACCTGGACTACCTAGCTCGAACCTAGGGTTTGTTCACTCCTCCTTTGGCAGTCGGATAAAAATATCTAAGCCTGTACGCCCATTAGGGTTACCATATATTTTTGCTTACCTCAGCGGCGCGGGAGACGGCGGCGTCTCCGACTCTACGGCCACGCTGACCGATCGCATTTCGTACGCGCGACGCCGGTCTGCTATAGACTGACTGCCGCTGCAACAAATGATACAATGTTCAGTGGTACTGGTAGTACCAGGTAGGTACCTCAGTATCATCAGCCTATCGCAGTCCACTGCTGGACATAGGCCTCTCCAGTTGTTCGCCACTTTGGGAAAACAACTGGAGGATTTACCCATAATCGCCACGCTGGGCAGGCGGGTTGGCGATCGCAGGGCGTAGCTTCTCGCTCCAGTGACGCTGCTGCCCGTCATCGGCCTGTGATATTTAGGTACGCCTTCAATTATGATGGTTATACCGCCACCAGTCGGTTGCCAGCGCCTCGTTTGTTATGCGGCAGGATGCACCACAGGCAGGTGAGGTTGGCTTGGAGCGAAAAGATGATGGGTGTAGAATGTTCTCTCTACTCACTCAGTGTTTTCGAAGAGTTTCCTCCTCTCGGCGGTGCTGGGCGTCTTTGGCCTGTAGCCGGAGTCTGACGAGTTCACTTCCTCCTCCAAACTCGTATCGGACTTGCCGTTCGTGTATTCTTCTAAAAAATAAATATATACATATAGCTTAAATAATGCGTTGATATAGATAATTTCGTAACAAAAGATGTTAGTGGCCATACACACATTACGTCAATCGTCCCCTCCTCCTTGTCGAAGCTGGCTCCTTTTGTGGGACATTCTCCTTTGTACGACACAGTGGTCGCGGGTTTGATTCCCGCACAGTACAAGCATTTGTGTGCATGAACATTAAACATGTCTGCTTGTATTGGTCTGGGTGTAACATAGTAATTATTTACAAAAACAAAAAGTATCTTAGTAACTTTACTCATAGTACAAGCTTCTGCTTAGTTTGGGACTAGATTGCGCTGTGTGGCCCAGTCATGGGCTATTTAATTATAGCTCATACCTTTGTTAGGCGCAACGTCGACATCGCTGGTAGGCGAGAGAGATTTCTCCTTCTCCTCTGCAGTTTCCTTGAGCACGGGCGTGGAGGCAGCGGGCGTGGTCGCAGTAGGTGGCCCCGATAGCGGAGATGTAGCTAATAGAACACATTTACTTCATTAACATTTAAAATAGTAACTCGACTTGCAAAGCTATAAAATAACTGAGAAGACCAAACAAAAGACAGAAAAGACCTAAGACAAAACAGGTGTGAAATAAAGTAAAAGAATTATTGGGGAAGGGCCTCCACCCTATAGAATACCGGAGCCAAATGACCTCCGGATCGTGTTCCCGCTGGTGAGCAGGGTTTCCGGAGCTCATGGGGGCTGGCGTTGGGCTGGCATGGCGGTGGCAACTGACAGGTAACTGAACAGTTACTTGCCCGTTGTTACAGCGACTTGGGCTTACCTTTCGCTTACCATCAGGCGTAGGGAAGCCATTATGCCTAGCTACTATAAAAAAAAAATACGTATAGGTACTGACCAGAATCCGACTTGGTCAGGCCAGGCACCGCGGGCACGGAGAACACCTTGTCGAAGGAAAACTCTTCGCTGCCCGACGACGTCGAGAACGGCTTCGGCCCGAGTCGCGGCTGAGGAAATTACAACATACTATAATCATATACACCAAGGGAAAGTCGAATCCGAGTAAAACGCACACAAATATTTTTCAAAGCACGTTTTCCTCTGTATAGGTACTCAGGATGTAAGGGAGCGGCCTATCATCATTTCGCTCCAAGCCAACCTCACCTGCCTCTGGTGCACCATGCTGAATAACAAACAAGGCGCTGGCAACCGACTGGTGGCGGTATAACCATCACAATTGACGGCGTAGCTAAATCCACAGACCGATGACGGGCGACGGCGTCACCGGAGCAAGAAGCTACGCCCGGCGATCGCCAATCCGCCTGCTCAGCGTGACGATTATGGGTATATCCTCCAGATGTTTGCCCTGCGGCGAACAACTGGAGAGGCCTATGTCCAGCAGTGGACTGTGATAGGCTAATGATGATAGGTACTCGAGCATCAGGGTGGTTTTCCATCTAAGATGTGCTGTGCAGTTTAGCGAAATGTAGCAACGTCTATCTCCACATCGCTACAACATTAAAAAATACAACTATCATGCCAAATTGGTGGTCCGTTGGACCGCGCCGAAACTAGACTCCAAGCCAAGGGTAATTTAATTTTGACATAAAAAAGTGTAATTAAAACAGTAAGTAACAAAAAAGACTAGGATTCGAACCCGGTAACCATCGTTTTGGAGATTGTTGTAATAATAATTCAGGTGCTTAAACTTTTTCATGGCGGCCCCATGGCGGAAATACAATTAAATATCAGACAACATCACATACGTTGCTCCGATCCCAAAGTAAGTAGCTTAAGCACTTATTGTTATGGGTATCAGAACAACGAAGGTACAACAAATAAATACTTAATTCAAATATAAACACCCAGACACGGAACAAACACAAGTGTTCATCACACGAATGTTTGTCCCGGGTGGGAATCGAACCCACGACCCTTGGTTCAGAAGGCAGGGGTCACTACCAATAGGGAATATGCATGACTTTTTTTTATGGATTTATTGAGATCTTTTGTCTTCCAGATACATAAATATCGAAGAATTTTTAAACTATCTTTTCTATTAAGCGAGTTATAAAGCGTTAAAGTTATTGATTAGACAGAGAGATCCGATGCGGTAGTTGACGTCACGTACCGTAAGCGCCGTACTAACTCCATAGAAAAATCTGTTTCGCGAGAGAGAGACGGATATATTCACTTTCAATGACTGTATCTCGCCCATTTTTCAACCAATTTTGATTTTGTTTTCACTGTTCGTAGTAGATTTTGATCTATTTTACGATAAATTAGTAAATACCTGAAACTATTTTTCATGCATATTCCCTATTGAGCCACTGAGTCAGTCAACAACGACAATAGTGTTTTAATTATAACTGTGTCTACGGAAGACCAAGGACGAGGCTTCTCACCAGGATGCCTCGGCATATGCTGAGTGGACACCGTTTAGTGTCACCTAATGTAATTTATGTAGTTTAATTTCTCTTCCTTTATTCATATTTTGTATGTGACTCTATTAAACGTTTTTTCTTTCTTTCTAACTAGTACCTCGGCACACAGTTAAATTCATAGAATCAAACATGTTAAAATTATAAGCTTATTGGAAGCGGACATAGAGAAACTCAATACATGAACAATTCAGTTCTCTAGACAATCCGTGCTAATCACCTAAAGTGAAGCGTACGTTAATTTAATAACTCAAATTGTGACACACGTGAACGTGTTACAAAGCTAAACACAAGCAAAATTCCAAACGAAAAAAAAACTACGCGAAATTATTCACTACATTAATAACACAAAAATAGCGAAAAAAAATATTTAATACTAATTCTACCTAACCACACCAATCTAACCTTGTAACCAGAAATGGGCACTGCCGTCGTTCTCGGTTTAGGCTTAGGCACTTCTGAGTGTTCATCCGCGGAACCTGCTTCCGAAATAGATGACCTAGGCAAAGGTTTCGGGACCTGGACAGGCACGCCGTTGATCAAACTGTTGCTCCTCGACATAGACAACTCAGCAGACTCAGAACTATCCGTTTTCTCTAAGGTCTTTTCGGTCTTTTCAGTGGTCTTTTCGGTCTTCTCAGTGGTATTCTCGGTTTTTTCATTATTTTCATCATTTTCAGAATCGTTCTCACTTTTCTCGATATTCTCGTTAACGTCACCCTTCTCCGTGTCACAGTCATCCGGCCTTTTATCGCTGTAGTCATGTCCGTTGTCGGTGATTTTCTTGTGGAATCCGTTTGTTTCTTTAGGATAATCCGTTGTCTTAGTTTCCTTGGTCTTTTGTCGCTCCATGCCCTTAATGAGATCTTTTACATTGACGAAATCGATGCGGTCTTCGTCTTTAGGCTCTGGGGCCGGTTGAGGTTTAGCATTTGGTTTGATAGGTTCTTCTATTTGAACGGGCGTTGTTGCTTTCTTGTTGTCAGTCTTCTTAGGAGGGGGCATCGCAAGAATTGCTTTGACCACATCATCCATGTTCCCTCTATGCACCTGAAAGGAATAACTCAAATGTACCCATTTCATAAACAATTTGAAAACACCAATGTGCCCAAATAAATAAAACGTATTTAAGAAGGGTTAAATCTTTAGTCAATAAAAATAATAATTATAATAAAAAGCACACTCACCCATTCAACTAAAAACTACTAAAAACCACACAAAATAAAACCACAACACACAAATACTAAAATTATAAAAATAAAAAAGGACAAAACAATTTTCTAAAAATAACAATTCCATTAGTTAATCATAATAACCAGATCCAATTTAATATACAAGGAAAATAATAAATAAAGAGCAAACTAATTATACTTACACAATAACTTATCTGTATTAAGCTATTCTACATAATAACACTATTACAACATTATGTATAATGGTAAAAACAAAAATATACATGCACTGACAACCAACACATCTATTTTAAACAGTATATTAACATATTAAAATACCTATGAGACTAGTTATTACATATTTATTTGCTAAATATCTATTGCGATGTTATATTCCAGAAACAGGAGATCTAGACTCTAGAGCAGGCCACTGTTCAGCCACGGGCGATGAAAAAGGTCATTGCCCCGAACTTAACAATCAGCTCAATTTGCTTAAATTAGAGAAAAAATAAAAAAATTTTAAAACATATAATAATTCATTCCTCTGTTCTAGGAGTTACTCGACCGATATTACCGCGACGCATTTTCCTTCATAGGACATAGGCCTTATCGCCGTATTTACAAACGTTACTATGCGTCGCGCGGACGCACAGGTACCCAAAAACCTATAGGATTTTGGGCACTGTGCGTTTGCGCGTTGCATAGTATCGAACCAACGACCCTTGGCTCAGAAGGCAAAGGTCACTACCAAATGAACCATGGAGCCAGTCTATTATATTGGAAAATATCGGAAGGTATGAGGGATTCTTTTTTTTTTTATATTGGTTCAGCATAGTGGCTTCCTTTTGCCTGATGGAAAGCTAAAAGGAAGCCCAAATCGCTCTGGGTTAACGGGCGGGAAACCTCAGTTTCCAGTCAGTTACCACAGCCATGCTGGCCCGCGAGATGCTTCTTCACGCTTCGTTTAAAGGATCCCATACTGTAAGAAGGAGGAAACACGTGTGCCGGCAGTGAATTCCACTTTTTGATAGTACGTAGGTGTAGCATACACGAACATACAAGGGTCATTCTTCTTTTTAACCTACAATAATTCGTCCTTCATTCTGACTAGTAGATGTAAACATCTTATTTAATTTTTCCATTGTTCAAAAATATAGTTTATCTTATTATATACTTAAAATCATAGCGAAATACTAATCGGTTTCCCGATAAGTGATTAACGATTTGATTATTTTTTTTAATAAAATACTGTGACAGAGTGGTAAATCGAAATGCTGTCTCCGATGAAAAGGGCCGCTCTGTCACGATAATTTTTGGAATGCCACTGCACAGCAAAAATATGATAACGAGATAAAAAGAAAGATTAAATAGTATACATCGACCCATATTTATTATGATAGATAGATAGATATTCTTTATTGCACAAAAACACAGAGTAAATACAGTAAAGGTGATACAGACATGTTGTGGTACAATCTAGGCGGTCTTATCGCTAGTGAGCGATCTCTTCCAGACAACCCTCAGGTAGAGGAAGTGTAAATTCTCTGAAGAGAGGGGCAACGTCGTGCAAACTGTTTCAATAGATATACGACATATAGATACATATTATATATAATATGATGTCTTAAAAACATTTACTTCTGTTATAATTTTTAAGAAGTTAAATCTGAAATATCAAGAAAATGTCTATTTATTGTAGGTTAAAAAGAAGAATGACCCACAAACAGACACACACAACTACACACACTGTCAAACATCTGACAGTGACATCTGACACTGACATCTGACATTGACATCTGACACTGACAACTGTCGTCTCGTTCCTACACTTCACGCAAGGTGCGGGGTGGGAGGACAGTCAGTCTGTGTCCCACCGCCGCCGAGTAAAGACGTGTTCGTGTGAGGATAGCGAGCCGATATCATCGGTACCATCACATCGTTCATTACTTTATTGTTCATGGTTATTTCATATGTGGATTAGTGTTTACTACAGTAGGGATGGTTCAGATTCTCATAAGGGACGTAGGTATGGACCGACCTGCGTGCAGTTGTGCGCGTCCGGGTGCAGCGAGATGGTGGGCACGGCGCAGTCCTGCCGCTGCAGCCACATGGGCGCGCTGAGGTGCGTCACGCAGCCGCGCGTGTCCGGGTACAGGTCCGCGTGGTACTCGCGGTAACTCTGCCACGGGAACACCATTACAACACTTAAGGATATATTTACGGTCAGGCCTTTCGTAGCCATACCAATTGATATTATTGATATTTTAAGAGAGGTAGAGCATAGATTATTTATATTTTAAGAGAGGTAGGGCATAGCGAATTTTCGCTCGAATTGAGCCGCCCGTCCGGGGAAGGACCTCCACCCTATAGAATACCACAGTCAAATGACCTCTGGGTCGTGTTTCTGCCGGTGAGTAGGGTTTCCGGAGCTCGTGGGGGGTTAGGGTTGGGCCGGCATGGCGGTGGCAACTGACAGGTAACTGACCAGTTACTTGCCCGTTGTCACAGCGACTTGGGTTTCTCTTTCGCTTTCCATCAGGCGTATGGAAGCCATTATGTCGAGTCACTATAAAAAAAAAAAAAAAATAAAGATTTCAGACTGGGACTGGCGCCAGAATCGTATCCCTCAGTCATAGCCAATCCAAAACTGCGCTCAGGTTATTGGCCCCGAGGCTGAACGACGGCCCGTGCATTCGGGCCCATCTATCAGTGCCGTCGTTCGTGGACCCTATGGTGCCGGGAGGACACCATGAATTCCCAGCGAGTGTTGTGGACCACCGTCGCGTTTGGTGGGTATTGTCCGCTAGATGCGGGGGATCCCTACATAATCCAGGTGACTCGTACCCAGGATCAGAGAATGCGTTAGGGCGTTTTAGACGAAAAAAAAAGGCCAGTTTCGTGAACCAACCCGCCGCAGTATCTGAGAGTACACTCACCTTCCTTGGCACCTGGTACATAATGGGCACGACGGAGGAGCCGGCCAGTTGCAAGACGCGGTTCACCTCGCCCTCCATGACGCGTAGAGCCCGCTTCGGTACCAGGCAGGCGCCCTTGGTCTGCTCGCCTGTAACAATGTGAACCTTATTATGGTGGTGTAAAGTTGCTTTTTAATACTTGTCTAGAAGATAAAAGCATTAGTTATTTTTTGCCGCTGTCAGGCGCAGCAAGAAACGAGCAAAATTGACATCAGCCTTCGCAGTCCACTGCTGGACATAGGTCTCTCCAGTTCGAATTGACGCTGTTTATGTATGACGTCAGACATACATAGAGACTCGCGTTATTTGTATTAGTGTTATCAATCGATAGTTGTCTATCGATATAGTACAGTCCAACCTCAATAAGTTGACGTCATATCGATAGTTGACGTCAAATCAATAGTATGGATAGCCTATCGATTGTTTCGACAGTTCTGGACCAAGCAATACTATCAATAGTTATGGTTCGGCAAGAATAATAAACTATCGATACTATCGTGTGTAATAAGCGCGCGGCGTGTCGTCATACTGCATGCGCATCATGAAAAGTCTGCCTGTCTCTCTCGTGCGCGGTCAAGCTTATAAGTGTGAAGACGACAGTTGTAGTAGTACTTACCAAGCTGAATAGAATAGAATGAATTTATTTGGAACTCACAAAATAGGAAATATGTAAGTATACATCATTTAGCAGCTTATAAATCTAAAGTAGGTACCAAAATGGTCCCCGCTCAGTGTAAGGCCGCGATATACACGACTGCTGCTGTATACTGAAATTATATAAGAGCACTGCGAACGCGCCTTTAGTTAACTGATCTGTAAAAATCCACGACCCACTTACCAGAATGCCTCAATCCTTCAATCAAGTACGGCTCGCGATCAGTGAGTTCCATATACAGTATGGTGGTGTCTCCCTTCCCGGCCAGGAACAGCATGTTGGTGTCGGGGTCGAACAGGGGCATCAGGATGCCGGTGGAGCAGTCCAGCTCGAGGGTCTTCTGCGTCTGCGACAGGTTGCGGATGTCGCGGATCATGATCTGCCTGAGGCGGGCGGAGTCGAAGCCTGGACAAAAAGAAATAGATAAATCAGACAGTCCAGTATAAACAATACCCCCTTCAATCAGACTAGCCAAGTATGCAAAAGATATTAAAGTGCACAAGTGTGTCCGCGAAACACAGTCTCTATTATGAGAGTTAAGGAATTCTATTATGTATGATAGTATGTTTGTGATGAAGTTTTTTATCACCACATAGCATTAATAGTAAACTATGCAGAGAATGTACAATAGAAAAACGCTAGTTGTTCATGGTTACATAAATATATTTAGAGAGTGACAGACATATCAAAACAAACCGTCTAATTTGGAACACTATAGTATAGCGAACAACTCAGATGGTACGTCGTACGGCGGTCCCCGAGCACGATCACCTAACCCGGCGAATGCACTTCCACTTTTCGTAGGTTAGTCTGTTTCTATAAACACATATACGTACCAGTAGTAAGTATCCTATCCTGATCTCCCAACCAGACGATTCTGCTGTCCTTGATGTTCTGGTGGCTGTTCGCCACGTCCAGAACGGGGCTGGCTACCCTGGGGTCGATGACCCGCACCTTCTTGTCCTTGCAAGAGGTCGCCAACAGCCGTCCGTCCTTCTTCCACGACGTGGATTGAATCACCTCTGTGTGGTCCCGGTTTACTACAAAGTTATACTGTTTTTAAGATTTGCTTCTGAATGGGCTACACTACACTCCGAATGGGTTTATGACGGCTGTATTCACAAACGTTACTATGCGTCGCTCGAACGCACAGGTATCCAAAAACGTATAGTATAGGATTTTGGGCACTATGCGTCCGCGCGTCGCATGGTAATGTTCGTGAATAAGGCCGATAAACACTTGCAGTTATTAGACAAATTTTATATTTTTATACATAGACCATACTATTTCTAAGGAAAATCCTTAGTGTGCAATATGAATCTATCTTTTTTTTCTCACACTATCTGCCGTGTCTCTTGGCTCCCATAGCCATAATCTGATGGGTTCTTTTCAATAAGTACTGAATCAAGTGAAACACATATCAATATCAATAAGCATCATCTCAATATAATTGGAAATTTGGATCAAATGTTCTTACACATCTATCTATAGATTACCTAGATAGATATTACGAGTAATACAAATTTTCATGTAAACATTTGATCTGCGATATTACTACTCGAGAAAATAGTAAACATTATTAGAAGCATATTTGATTTTATTTTATACTAGCTGTGCCAGCGGCGTCGCTCGCGTGGATATCGGGTTTCAAAAATAACGGACTCTAGCAATACATTGGTGAAAACCGCATTCAATTCTATGCAGTAGTTTTCGCGTAATGCGCGTTCAAACATACAGGTTTAAATTTCTCGCGTTTTCCCAACACTTCCCGTCACTGCTCCGCTCCTATTGATTGTAGCGTGATGAAAAGTATCCTATAACCTGCCCAGGAGTATGAAGAATAATAGGGAATATGCATGAAAAATAGTTTCAGGTATTTACTAATTTATCGTAAAATAGATCAAAATCTACTACGAACAGTGAAAACAAAATCAAAATTGGTTGAAAAATGGGCGAGATACAGTCATTGAAAGTGAATATATCCGTCTCTCTCTCGCGAAACAGATTTTTCTATGGAGTTAGTACGGCGCTTACGGTACGTGACGTCAACTACCGCATCGGATCTCTCTGTCTAATCAATAACTTTAACGCTTTATAACTCGCTTAATAGAAAAGATAGTTTAAAAATTCTTCGATATTTATGTATCTGGAAGACAAAAGATCTCAATAAATCCATAAAAAAAAGTCATGCATATTCCCTATTGTACCAAGTTTCGTCAAAATCTGTTTAGTAGTTTTTTTTTCTATAACGAACATACAGACAGACAGACAGACAGACAGACAGACAGACAGACAAAAATTTTACTGATTGCATTTTTGGTATCAGTATCGATCACTTATCACCCCCTGATAGTTATTTTGAAAAAATATTTTATGTACAGAATTGACCTCTCTACAGATTTATTATAAGTATAGATTGAAACAACTATCTCCAAACATACACAAATTAAAAGATACAAATATGATAATATATATGTGGACCCAATGTCTGATATGTAATGTTTTTCCTGTATCCCTTAATATACACAAATGTTCTTCTATGTTATCAACAACTTATGAGTATAAGAACATTACGAGTGTAATATGTGAAGACAATTTCACATTTTTTCATAAATTGGGCATCTTTTAGATCTTCTTTTAAAGGTTTTTTTTCACTCCATCTAATGAAAAGCGGTCGTGAGGTCCAAAAGTTAGGTCGACAGGCATAATCAAACCCATTGCACCTATCGCCCTCACCCTGAAGACCAAGAGCCTGAAGAGGCTGATTAAGATATTGATATATCAGCAAGGACAAGTCAATTTCCCATAGTTACATAAAAATATTGAGAATTAAATAAAATATTATATATATAGCTATCTTACAATATCTAAGGTAACAGTGCAGATAACACAGTGATATTATCATTCATCTAACTATTATCAAGAAAATGTCAAACTCTACCAAACCCAGTTTTACAGTGCCCTTGAGTTCTTAAGCCAATTTCAAATATTAAATAGTTAAATTCAAATAAGGCCATTCATTAATTATGTCTGACATAAGGAGAAGGGCGTCAAAAGGAGCTCCATATAACTCTGACAAGGAAGGAGTCAAAATGTCCTTGGTTTTTGTGGATGGACCATCAAAGAAGGCCGTTTCCAAATTTTTCAATAAAATATAAAAATTTAACCATAGATATTTTGTGCAATAAAAACTACCTCTATAATCTATGCACCTTACCCATTCTTTTAATTATCCTCTGCCCAAGGGTTGCCTGGAACAGATCGCTTTAAGGGATAAGGCCGCCTAATTTGTACTATGATATGTCTTTGTATCTAGTTCAAAGTCAAAGTCAAAGTCAAAATAATCTTTATTTGTATAGGTTTTTATGAAAAACACTTACAAATCGTCGAAGCTACCACCGGTTCGGAAAGCAGCGTTCTACCGAGAAGATACCGGCAAGAAACTCGTGTAGTTGCTCTTTTCAAAATGGTGTTTACAATATTATTATCACATTCAGTTTTAAGTCAACTATTTCGTGTGCAATAAAGAATATCTATCTATCTATTAAGTTGTATATCTGTAAATATAAAACTTACCAAAAGCTTCTTTCTGTTTAGTCAAGTCCCATAGAGACAACTCATGACCAGAGGCTACATGAATCAGCCCATCAGCTACAGGATGGAAGCCTACATTCTCTACCCTCCTCTGTTTCTGAGAGAGTGTGCACTCCGGGTTTGAGAGGGATTCCTTCAAGCCCTCTTGAGGAATATGCCAAACTTTCACCTGTGAAGAGAATATCATCACATCATAGATAAAAGTTATTTAAAGAAAAAAAGAGTTAAATCTGTCTTAAAACAGCTGATCAAAATATAATAAATAAATATCAGACAACATTACATGAAATGCTCTGATCCCAAAGTAAATAGCTTGAGCACTTGAGTCATGGGTATCAGAACAGCAAAGGTACCAAAAACATACACATAAATACAAACACCCAGACATGGAACAAACACAAAATGTTTATATAGGTACAAATGTTAGTCCCGGGTGAGAATTGAACTCACAGCCCTTGATTTGGTTCAGGAGGCAAGGGTGACATCAGGAGGTGCCTTGAGCCAGTTAAATCAAGTCATTTTATAAGGCAACACTTTGACCTAAAGTATTTGTAACAAAAGAAATGGGTTTAGATTTCCATAATATAATTTATAGCTGTTTTTATTACAATCATGTTTGCATGTCTGTTATGTTGTTTGATACTAACTATAAATGTATACTGTATGAATTATTAGCTATAGAAAACAATGCATGCTAAACAGTCATAGACTCATTGGAAACTAAGTATGTAAAAAAGATAAAGTATGCATTCATTCTTGCACCAAGCTTATGTCTACTAATGGCATAAAGATAAGTGTAGTGTCACTAATTACCGACACTTATAAATAGTCACTAATTGGAGACCATCTCTACCACTTCATGAACAAACTTAGAGTAAATAAGGTAAAACAAGTCAATAACCTTTAGACATATTTCAAACTAAATTCTCAGATCAGAAATTTGCTAATAATCATGTCGGTTACAAGAATATTTTAAAAAGAAATATGATATCAGATAAATCTTCATCAAGTGGTGCACCAGAGGAACAAATTAATTTCTTTTGTATCTCATTTGCGAAAATATGCTTTGGAAAGGCAAAATCTACTTCCAATGCATCAGTGGACATGTAGGTTACAAGATATTGTTCGTAACACTTTGTTCAATTTCAGCATTATTTCTAATTCACTCACCAAAGAATCCTGAGAGCCAGTCAGCAGGAGCCCATCGTGAAATGGCGAGAACTCCATGTCAGTAATGGTGTCGGAATGTGCGTGGAGCAACGGCATAGTTTTGCTCTTTCGTCCACAGTCGTCTAGCGGCAGAACAGCCATGCTGGACCCCACATGCTCCCAGTTGAACGCCATAAAGGCCGCCGAGGCGCAAATATTGTTTCCATATGTCTGGTACGAGCCCACACAAATATCTCTAATACAAGTCTCTGGTTTAGGCACGATTGGTGCCGCATTTTTGTATTTGGAGGCTTTAAAACGCCAAGCCATTTTTATCCACTTTATAAAAAGTTATCAGTCTTCTGTTATTGGAATGTAAGAATATAGGATGCAATAAATTATCTGTAAAAAAAAGTACAGGAAATATGTAGGACCATAGAAAAACAAAGGATATTACCTTAATAATTAAACGTTGACTCTTTAGTATAATAATAATCCAATTCAAATCACAGCTCACATATTTCATTATCAAATAGATTTCTGTGAAAATAGATCATAACACTATAATGTCTCGAAATAGATTGGGCGTATATAAATTACCAAAAAAACACCATTCATCACTAAATAGTTATTATTTTACAGCATTATTATCATCCCTCGGGTTGTAATATAATTTTTCATCAAGTTAAATGTAATCAATAACTCGCACAAATGGAAAAACACTGGATAATATAAAAACACCTTTTGTTTTGAATAGTTGGCCGGCGATGCCACCGGAAATGGCCTAAATTAAGTGTAGCACAAAATTTCACGAAAACCTCTTACATATCTCAGAATTCATAGCACTAAATTAGTAATTTACGGATGACTACTCACGTTATCGCGTAAAAATTATTCAGAAATCCCAATTTCCGCAAGACACTCCCCCTAAACGTCGGCCATTTCAACGCGACATTAGTGCCGTCGATCGATAAACATAGGAAATGTCATAAAGCTAAGTTGATTCGATATGAAATCGATTCTAATAGTTCGTGTGTTGTTATAACCAACTTTAAAAAAAATGATTTTAGTACAGTAAGTAAGTTGGATACAAAAAAATATTATAAAAGCCTCCTCATACTCATTCTCACGTTCAAGTGGTATAACGAATAGAGTAATTTTGTGTACCTAATACCTACAGTCGTTTCAGCACACGCGCTCTACATTTCAAGGCTCTAACTTATGTGTTTTCTCGAATTGTTAATGGTGGTAGTGCCAACATAGTTCATTACAACCTTTTGAACACGTCAATGTGCGTATGTACTGTGCCTGTTACAAAAGACGCGCATAACATTACCTACACGCGATTTCAAAAACAATCATTTAGGCGCGTTAATCAGCTTGCTCTAATACCACCCTTCAAGAAAGCTCATGTTATTAAGTATGGACCACGATAGTGAGGGTCATTTCTATCATAAGTAGGTACATGTTATGCGACAACAAACATCAGAAATGGTTTATTAAATTTATTTCATCCGTAGTCCATAAACTGCTGAAATTTATGATATTACTTATGTAACAAATGATATGTCTAAATCTGTTGTTCAATCAAATAGATTTTACATTATCTCATTCTTGATCAGGATAAAATACTCAACTCAACCACTCACTCACTCGATTACTCAATATTTTATATCGATTTAATAAATCCTCATTCTTCCGTTCCTTTTCACGCAAGTCATTTCTTATTTAATAATTGCATTAACAAAACACACAAAACATTAAGCAAACTATTTACGGATGAGAAAATATTTCTACATAATTCAATCAAATTAAACGTTATAATAAACATTATATTTGTCTGAATATTCAATAATTCGATTTGCACAGGAAGCACAATATTTTCTTTTGCGATACAATCACCATTGGTCCGTCAACTGCCTGCGCCTGCCAGATTCGCGCCCCATTTCTTTATCCCGTGTTTCCCCTATCCTGACAATGCCAGCCAGCATTTTCTTTTTAGAGGCCCAACGGGTTGCGGTTGCGAGGCGTCTAGCCTGTCTCTAAGCGGTGTCCACTCGACAGCTCTACCGATTGTCCTATATCACAACGAGATACCAAGCTTAGCCCTTTTCATGTGGCCTTCCTAGACCTTAAATTTTAGGCACTTAAAATAAAAATAAGGATTATAAACATCCATAATAAAAATTTTATCGATACCTATTAAAGAAGTAGGTATGTAGGAAGTGTCTTTCTTTTTTGTTCGAGTTTAACGGCTTTGGATCAAGTCCATAGTAGCCTTTGTGTTATTATTCTAAGATAGTAGCCTATTCTTTTGTTCTTTTCTTAGGTTCGTCATCATCCTATAAGTACCTAGTATCTAAATGATGTAAGGAAGGTGGGATTTGTATATTTGTGAAATATTTTTTAATGAATCTAAAATAAAACAAAAACATATCCAAAGTGATCATTTATTTATGCGAGTATTACAATAATTCCGTTTCTTTGGTGAGAATTTATTTCAGTAATGTATATCAGGAAACACATGTAATATTTCAGATCCAATGTTCTGGAGTTTACTGGTCAAATACGCCTTAGTTCCTCACATTGCACAAAATACAGTCTACAATGGCAATAATTTTGAAATTCTGTCGACATTCAAAAAGCAATCTTACACCATACATTTATCCACACAATTCATTTGTATCAGCAATTTGTAGCGCAAAATGCGTAAGTTATAACCAGAGCCCAAACTTAATTATAAACTTTATTTTGTGCCACTTTGCGAAAAAACTTTTCGGTGGCAAGACTGCGGCCTCCGTTCATTACCAAAAACAGACCCTGTACAGTTAGCAGCAAATATTACCGATGAATTCGATCTAAAAATAAGTCCAAATAGGTAGTAAGGTTTATGTTAAATTGCAATAGATTATGATACCTAAAGAAGAGCAATTCAAAGACGTTTTTAAAATTTTGATTGTGACATCATAAAATCCATCAGATTACAAAATACCTAGATAAGCGAAACGACGAAGTTACTATAATTAAGAAATTGTATCATGCCAAATCACATCCAAAAAGAAAAAGGCCTTTTGAATGTCAACAGTATATAAAATAACTATACTTAACTGTATTGCACAATATCATAATTAACATGAATTAATTCAACTACAAAAAATATAAAAACAATCTCACATCAAAGTGCTTTAAAAGTTAGTGTGATGTTAAGATAAAAAACCGTACAATAATATAAAATCCCAAAATAGACACCTACAACAATAATAAATATAATGTTAACTCTAGTTAAAATTAACAATTACCTTACTAAAATACTATCATGTAGGTAGACAAAGAAAATAAGTTAAGAAATAGGTACATATAATCATATCCTAAAACTTTTATGTTATATTATGGGATCCATGTATTTTTTTTTTTTTTTAAAGAAAAAAGACATGCCACGCTGGGCCACACAGCGCCACCTAGCCCCAAACTAAGCCGAAGCTTGTACTATGGGTACTAGACAACTGATAAACTTACTTATATACTTTTTTTTTTTTGTAAATATATACATATTATGCATAGAAAACACCCAGACCAATACAAACAGACATGTTCATGCACACAAATGTTTGTACTGTGCGGGGATTGAACCCACAACCCTTGGCTCAGAAGGCAGAGGGCACTACCAAATGATTTATTACTGATAATAATCTAGTATGAACCAGTAGTTACGTGCTATACGTAATGTGATGTGTATAATACAAATGCAATAATGTATAATCACACAATATAATAATGTATAATAAAATAATCATGTTGCATAATAATAAAAATATGATAACGAGACAAACTGAAATAATTTAATTGATTGTGTATGAACAGAATGTTTGTAGCCTGACAACGTCACATTATAAATATTTCGCAACTATTGTAGCAGCCAAGTCAGACCGAACATGGATTGGTAACCGATAAAAGGAATATCAAAAGTATTTGTAAATTCTATGAAACAGAAACAAAGATATTGATTAAATAATATAAAATCTTTGAACCAAGATTTAATTAACCAATAATTTATTTATTTTATATTTATTTAATCTTTATTGCACAAGGAAAGTACAATTTGCAATATCCATGTAGAAATAATGTATAGGAATAACTATACCAAAATGAATTAAAATTAACAATTATTATAATGTCTCTTCAATTATAATAATATCTTAACAATACAGGCAAGCAAAAGTTTCAATTAAATTCCCTATATTTCCTTTGTATAAGGCGCTCCTCTTTCGTACCTTAAGTACAGTAAATTAGCTGAGAAAATACTGTAGTAGTCCACTTTAGTATTTTAATATACAAAAGATAACATAACATAAAAGTGGCTTGATCCCAAAATAAGTAGCTTAAGCACTTGAGTTATGGAAATATGAACAAAAGTAGGTACCACAAATACCTTCAGATACATAATAAACGTAATTAACCCAAGCCATAGCACACTGGGCCACACATCGCCATCTAGCCCCAAACTAAGCCGAATCTTGTACTATGGGTACTAGATAACTGATAAACTTACTTAAATACATTTTTTTTGTAAATAAATACAAATTATCCATAGTAAACAACCAGATCAGTACAATCAGACATGTTCACGAACACAAATGTTTGTACTGTGCGGGAATTGACTCAAATGGCAGAGGACACTACCAAATAGCTATGCAGCCAGTAATGATATATTACTACAGTAACTTCTTGAAATTAAAAAAGAAATGATTCGTAATGTGTGTCTATATTAATACTACTACACAATAGTACTTTAGCAAGATTACAACCTACACACTTTACAACCATTCCACGAGGCGACTACACTAAAATATAATTACATTATAACGAAATTGCAACAGCAAAGTTTAACTTATTTGTGGCAATGCAATATTGTGCTGGGTGCAAACTTGATTGCGGGGATATAATATCTGATGATGTAGAAACAAAACTACATCTTATAGGTATGAAAATAAGAGACATGGTTAAACCATATCTATCCTGGGTACCTTAGGCGGGGCGTGAAACGGCATCTCAGTGGGCCTTTAGGGTGAGGGCGACAGGCGCAATGGGTTTGTCCAATTATGCCTGTCGACCTAACTTTCGGACCTCACGACCGCTTACCATCAGCTGAGTGAGGTAACCCTGAAAGCTCTTCTTATAAAAAAAATAACACCAATAGGGTCGGCAACGCTGTTTATGACGATACCCCTGATGTTGCAAGCGTCCATAGGCTGTGATAACCGTTTAAAATCAGGCGGGCAGTTGCGGTTACGGTTAAGCCATATCAGACCGATATACGTTTGTTTATGCCACCCTAGTGGTATAGAAAGCTGTGATAGGTTTTTTTACGGTGTGATAAGGAAATGTAACCGAACATCGCAAAATATGATCAAAGGAAAGTAATAAAGAAACTCCTAATTAAACTGCTTTGTATAATAAAAAGTTTATGATAAAAAAAAACTGACGTAATTACCGTACCAAATAAACAGGTCACTTTAATAGCCTGTCCATATAAAGTTTTCTTTAACAACCGTTCTTAGCGTGGGCGAAACTTGCTATTTTCTTATGTAAATAATCAAGTTCAAGTTCTAATGTCTTTCATGGTCTTACTCTTATAAATTGTTCACGCTATACTATACAAAAATGGTGGCAATGTATTTGATTAAAAACAGTGTTGCCACCCAGATTTTAGAGACGGCCACCCTAAGCCCTTCATCGGTCCACCGTCCAGGCACAATAGAATTTCAATTGTTATGTATCAATTACGATACACAGGACAGGAAACCAGTTAAAACAGTGAAATCAATCAACATTTTAGTAAATGATTAAGGCATTATTTATATCGCCCGTTTATTCGGTTTCATTTTACACGGGTATCACTTTTTACAAGCAATCCACTCACACACTCAACTATCTCTTATGTGTAATTAAATTGCTTCCCATTCATATTATACAATCTACGTTATGTACACAATCTTACAAAAAACAAGTAACCCTACATTTTGGTCTCAAGTATTTAGAAATAGAGCAATTGATATGCACAATGATGGTCTGAAATGTGTAACTAGCCTAATAAAATTGACGTTCGTGACTTTTATTTGATTGAATTTTAATAAGAAGCTATGAAAACTGAATGACTATATTAGGAAGCCTATTCACAATCTCGTCAATAGAAAAATGAAAATTAACCCTTTCCTTGTCAGTCCCCTCGAATCACAATAGAAATTCCATTGTCATGTATCAAATGTGATACACAGGACAGGGGACCTGTTAATTTTTTTTTGCTATTTGTTATAAGGCCAACACAATATTGAATTACCAATACGGCCTTAAAGCGAGTGGAATGATCTCAAACACTACGAAATACAGTTCTATTAATATGGTATTTTTATAAAGAGATCTCAGTTTTCGTTTCAGTCTCCGATTAATACACATTTATTAACTAAGCCTTAACATTAAACGAAGCATTTTTTCCAACGATTTATCTAATCTATTCATTAAACAACTGGTATGTACTTTTGTTTTTAATACTAATTACGATACTATGCCAAGACATACTTCTACAACCTCTCGGGTTTATTAGCTATCAATTATCATAATTAAATCACTTTTTTCAGCACATAATAAATAAATTAACAACTATGAAAGTAGAACAGAAGTTGTAAAGACAACCACATTTCTAATCAACTGAAAGCCATGCTTCATAATCATAAAAGCTATAAATCACAAAAAAGACCTGTTACAAATGATCCTCTATAAAAATACCACAGCTCAATAACCCTAAACCTTATCTCACAGTCCGTGAATTGTGGCACCATGCAAATGACATAACATAATAATAATGTTAAGTTGGTAAACATATTGAAAATACTAAAAGCATTCCATGAAGATAAAAATAATAAATAAAAATTAAAATCACAGTAAAAACCGATGAATTTGCCTCAGGTAGACCAACAGTCAGACATAATTTTTTTTTTTGCACAAAATAACACCATATGAAAATCTTAAAAGATATTACAGACAGCAATTCGCAGGACCGTGAGACACCCGGTTAATAACTTGATGAGATAAATTCGATAGTCTTACGAGCGCAGGCAGCAGGAGCTGTCGCCGACTGATGTAGTCTTACCGTTGATGGGGCCTAGGCTGCCATCGTATTTTGGCAATTCCTTACATTTTGCTTGCTGTAATAGAAAAAAAAACGAATTTTAGTTTAATCCTTTAACCACCGAAAAATACGACACAATATAAAATGTATTGTTATCGTCACATATAAGAGGCAGTGGTATACAAATGGTTAAGTAAAAGAGTTTAATTTAAGATGTATAGCCATAAAAACCCAAAAGTCAGCATAACAGTGGTAGTTGACAAATGATTGATTTCTTTATTTGTTTGCTGTCACTGAGGCATAGACCTCTCTTTCAATTGCCATCACATATTTTCAGCATGCACACTCAGGCAAGGCAACATTAAAAATATTGCTATATTTGCTGAACTAGTTATAATTATAAATAAAAAGTAGTACATGCACGCCAGACGCTTTTTCTACCAGCACTTCAATGTTTGGACATTGTTTGCATCAATTATTATTCATATGATTGCTAAAATAATCAAATGTATCAAATTAATTCTTTAACCATGTTCAGCTTACCTCCATGAGTTCGACAGCAATCTCCATAAACAGCCTCTCAACATTTTCTGCCTCCTTGGCTGACGTTTCCAAGAAGTACATACCATGCCTCTGTGCGAAGTCCTCACCAATATGCCTTGGTATTTCCCTGTCTTCCCTATCTGTTTTGTTTCCTGTAATAGAAGCAATACATTTTGAATTTTATCCTCTTCACACTTCAATGATACTAAAATGTAACAATGACAGACATACACACACAATCACACATCCAAACACTCATACACAAACACACACACAAAAATTGTACAATTGTAGGTTTTCCCTTCTTAATAATTTTGTAATGTAAAAATTTCATATATTTTCATATATTTGTATGTTTATATTTATGTGGAACGCTGTACTTCCCAATGCTCTGAAGGTGGGCGTTAATAGCTGTAATACAGTAGCCAAAACTAATACAGCTTTATACAATTTGTGTCGGTCCGAATAAAATATTTTTCATTTTCATTTTTCAATTGCTTTTATATTGTCTCTCATTTCTTGGTGGTCAAAGGGTTAATGCCAGTTTTTAGCAGTCCACTGCCAAACCAATAGGCCTCTTCTAGCGAAACGAGGGCGGGTCGCTGGTTCAATTATGTAATTTAGCAAGGTGTGGGTTTATTTTTTTAAATTACAATGAGAACCTAATTTAAACTGACAAAAATTAACTAACATCCATATCTAAAACTGTGTCCCACTACATGTATGGTAGGTATCCAGGTTGCTAGGATTTGGGCTGGTGCATTTGAGGCAGAGTACCATTAACCAGAAAAGATATCCAAAGTTAAATACATACCAACTAATATCCTAAGAACTTTATTATTTGCATATTCCTCAATCTCCCGCAGCCAGTCGGGTAGGCAATCAAATGTCGGCTGGCAAGATATGTCGTATACAAGGATGAGTGCGTGTGCTGATCTGTAGTAGCTCTGCGTTATTGACCGGAACCTCTCTTGGCCTGCTGTATCCCATATTTGTAGCTAAAATAATATAATGATGTTCTTTATTGAGGTTTAAAATAAAGGAGAACCTGTTATTGGCCTTATTGTTGGCATATCATTTCATGTATAATTCTGCATATAATCACTGTTGGTTTTCTAATAAATAAATAAAAAGGTATAAATGACTTTGGTCTTTATAGACTTATTGGCAATTTTTTTCCTATAGTTTTGTACTTGTCACTGTCACTTTTCCCTATGAACGCAGTAAATGCATCAATAAGAATAGGTTTTCTATTGTGTCTCTTGGAAGTCAAAGTATTGAAAGAAAACCTTATTTAAAGTAAATAAAAACCAACTGACAAACCAACAGCTTAAACATATAAATTTCTATTTAAAACATAAACATTGCAGCCATTGTAATAAAAAGTGATATTACAAAACTATAATGTAGGAAAAATATAGGTATGAGACATTCTAAGACATTATTTTGTAATAATATGCTTTCAAGAAATACAAAACTGTGTAATGTTATTGTAAAGAAATTTTACTTGTATTACTGTGAGAGAAATTCTTAGAAAGTAATATTTGGTCATCATTATAGATCTACAATGTTGCAATACATTCATTAATTGGAAAATAATAAACAGCATAAACATGTTTTAAAAAGCACATGAAGTGTACAGTTTACTTTTATTGCTACTTAAATAATGTTTGTGTGTACAGACTTCAGCCACTGTTTTAAAATCTAAATTACCTATTTGATCCAATACTTGAGTAAGCAATGACTGTAAAAACGACTCAATTACATGCTCAGATATACAATTACATTTCGCAATGATGAAAAATACATAGAGTAAGTACATGTACAAGTAAACAATGAAAAACAAAGAACTTGGAGCACACAATGATGCAACAACAATACCAAAAATCCACGCGGGTCTTGCCGACTTACCTTCACTTTCTCACCGTCGACTTCTACGGTCTTGATCATGAAATCAACGCCTATTGTAGCACCTTGCCCTGGTGGGAAGTGTCCTTGAGTGAAACGCCTCACCAAACAAGTCTTGCCCACACCAGCGTTACCCACCAATACTACTTTAAAGAGAAATTTATAATCTTCCATTGCGAGCACCAAATCACATCAGAAACGCAAAAAGTTCAAACGAAATAATAAATTGAATGTCTCTCACACTCACGGTTACGCTTTATTGAATTGTCACTTAGTTACATTACGATAAGAGCACGATAAAGTATCTGCACGATTATTTTACAATCAAATACACATTAGCGATAAGATACGGAACAAAATCCAATATTCTGTTTTGAGATTCAGCATAAATTATCAATCGGAAAATATTCGACAGAGAAAAGATGTGTATCGACTAGTGATGGTTAACTCGAGTACCTAACTCGAGTCAACTCGAGTTGGGAGTAACTCGAATCCACTCGAGTTGAATTCTCTCTAACTCGAGTTCGAAACATGGAGCGAAGTTTGCCGATCATTTGAGTGAGACTATGTTCATTGCGTTCGTTTGATATCATAATGTTAGTCTGATTTTATTTTAAAAAGACTGCTGTATAATTTCATAGTTTAATTCATAGTAACTAAGTAACTATTATTTTTAATTAAAATTCGAGCCAAAAATTCTTAAATAAATGATTCTATTCCAAACAATAACTTTTTTTGTTTCTTTAGTTAGTGGGTTCTTTAGTTAGTATATTTAACTCTCCCAATACATTATAAATAAATAATATAAAACATAAGAATTGAAACTGATAAAAATATAATTTGCCTGTTCCAATTTTTTAAAGTATTTTATGCCAAGCTGACTGAATAATTTAGAGAAAACTAAAAAAAACATTTACTTGTCCATCCAGTTAACTCGAGTTACGTAACTCGAGTTCAACCCGAGTTACGTGGAGTTTAACTCGAGTTGACTCGAGTTTTGTTTTTTCCGAGTTGGCCCATCACTAGTATCGACGTCCATGACTGATGATTGGCTTTTATGAAGACCGTTTGTTATAGTAACACATCGTTTTGTTAATAAAATTAACAAGTATGAAAAATATGTACATTCATTTAATTTAAATATGAATTTTCATAAATCAGTTTATATTAACGCAATACAGTGGAGGCCCACTTAAAATAATTACACTCTTAAAAGACACTTACTTAGCCTTACACTGTACGTTCTTTGTAAACGGATTGAATATGTCCTTGAGGTTGCGTCAATTTACCTTTCCATTAAACTGAAATTCAGTTATTAATTAGAATCGCAACCTTCGAATTCGGTCAGAATCAGAATTAATACATTAATTTAAAGCAAGTTAGTATTATACTTGCTACATTTCGAATACCAAAACAATAATGAATACGACGTGATTAATGGATAACAAATAGCTTATTAAAAGACAACTTTTCTATCAAAAATTAAAATAAGGTAATGGTGCAGAGCTACTTGTCAATTAGTTGTCAAAAGAATTTGACATTGACATTTGATCAATGCAAGTTTGTGTTTGTGTGTGTTGAGCAGGTTTCTCGAATAATTTCGCCTAATTTTAATTATGAATAAATCTTGTATTTAAATGCAGCCATATTTCTCATAACAAATATAATGTCAAGCATAAATTACACAACCCGTACTGAAGGGCAAACAAAAATTAACACCATTATATGGACAGTGCCAAACTTTACAAATCTGCTGGAAAATAAAACAACACGAGAGTTTCGTACTGAAAAATCAAAGGATGCCACCGTTGACATAATAGATACAAGGTTTCAGTTAAAAATGCAATTTCTGGGCCGAGACAACGACATTATTGAAATTTATTATTTATCTCCGACGCCCGTATTTCTGAAGTCTATACTTACCATATGCCTGAAGCGTTTCGAGGAGCGTTCTATTGTTATAAAAGAGTATCATACGGTGCAAGCTAATAAATGGCAGTTCCTAGCTACATTGTTCAAACGAGACATCGCTAGTTACGACGGTCGCGAGATATTCCTCCTTAGCGACGGCAGCTTACGACTCAAGTTCCAATTTATGGTCACAAATGATATAAAAGTGGACAGATCACACATCCCTGAAGTACAGTTAAGTAACGACTTTGAGAATCTCCTGAACAATGGACTATTTTCTGATGTAGTGATGAAATCTGCTGAAGGCATTGAACATAAAGTCCACAAGGCTGTACTGGCGAGCCGGAGTGCAGTTTTGAAAGCTCACTTTGAACATAACACCACAGAATGTATCACTAACATTGTCGAGTCACCCTTGGAGTCAGAAGTGTTGCGAGAGGTTCTGACATTCATTTATAGTGATAAAGCTCCATGTGTTGATGAGATCCCGGAGAAATTGCTTGCTGCAGCTGATTATTACCAGCTCAGTCGTCTTAAGAGCCTTTGTGAGGAGGCCTTGCACAAGAAACTGACTGTTGAGAATGCTATAGAGACTTTACAGCTTGCTGACCTACATTCTGCTAAAACTCTGAAACTACTGACTCTAGAGTTCATCAAAGATGGACAAGCCAAGTTGATAATCAAGACGGAAGGATGGGCTAAAGTTAAATCAGTTGAACTTATAAAGAGAATCTATGAATATATTATGGCTGACGATATTGATGCAGACATTAAGTGATTGGTAATGGGTAACAAGTAAGAAACATTAATGTAGGGAATGTTAGCACAAGTATTGTTATTGAAAGCACTAAAATTTGTTTATTGTTGACTAGCTATGCCTGGGAATTTTTTGTTGCCTACAAATCCTTTTTACACATTAAAAAGTAGCCTTTCTCATGCTCTACACTAAATTGGTTCAGTAGTTTTGGTTTGAAAGCAATACAGAGAAGCTATTTTTGCATTTCTAATATAATTTATTGTTCATTTACTTTGGATAGCTAACATTTCCCAGGTGGAACAATTTTAATATATGGGTATTCTAATAGAAGGTACACAGGAGAACGAAGTAATTTATTTATTCTAGTAGTGTAAATAAATGATGTAGTTTTATGTTTAAGATAATGATCATCCCCTGGTGTTTGGTACTTTTGACATTTTATGAATTTAAACAGGACTTTTTAGAAAGAGGTTGAAGTTTATTATGAACATTATATAAAAGGAAATGCAGTAATATGAATCTGTAACTTATATTTATTTAATAAAATTAAACATAATAAGATAAATTCACTGACAATGTTTTTGTAACTGGCAACCATGTTACTACAAGAATATGCATTACTATTTACATAGTAGCTATAACAAATTCATGAATACTTGTTCCAAAAAAGTTATGTACTAGAGTTGACATGAATATTTTATAAGAAATGATCTGGTATTTATTTATTAAATAGCCTGATAATAAAATAGATATTAATAATGTGTTTATTTAGATCTCATAAATATATTTACCTATACAGTAATAACATTAAATATTTATACAATATCTTAACTAAAAATAAAGTAAGCAGTATGGAATATGGGGTCTTTTATTTGCCAATCTCGTCATCATCACAATTTGAGTCACTTTCATAACTAGAATCACTATCACTATCTCTTTCAACTGCACGATTTATGTTTCCGTTTACAAACAAATTGTCATTACCATACTCATTGTTTTCTTTTGCTTCCTCCTTTTTGTCGTCGAACTCTTTAGGCCACACATTATTTTCTTTGTAATATTTAATAGAGTCCTTGTTCATTATTTTCACGATTTCACCTTTGACTTTGTCCCCTTCTGCGATAGGCTCCACGAGAAGGTAGTCACCCCTTTTGACCCATATGACTTTCCGGAATTTCGTAGGCATTGACACTAGGTACTCTTCACCGCTTGGAGTAGTTATCTAAAAGGAGCAAATATTTAAAAAAAATATGTGCAGGTACATATAGTTTTTACAGGAAAAAATAAATAATAGACACAGGAGGCAAATATTTCATAGCATTAGTTTTTTGTTTTTATTACAATAAATTGGCAATGGTATTTAATTGGAGAACATTAATGTGTTTGATAAGTTTGTTGTATGTTAAACATCTAAGTTTACTTTGAGCCTATTCAGTCAGTACAGAGAAATACCAGAGACCTAACATTAATTTTGTATATTCCCTATAATATGATTGAGTCAAGTGCTGGCTATGGTGATAAATGGTATTTAATCTGAAAACCAACTTTAAAAGCCCCAAAGAATTTTTGCATAAGGGTTTTAAAATTGATATATTTGAGTCAGCACATAAAAATACCAGAAACATTTTTGTTAAATTAAATCTTAGGAAATCGAAATTTACTTACTAGATGTAGATTATTTCCTTTACTTTTTAGTACTTTCACAACACTCTGGTTCTCTTTAGGCAATTCGTAATCGTCACACACAGCATCGTTCAAAATACGCTTCCTTTTCGTTACTTTAGACATGTTTGTTTTAACAAGCAAACAGATAATTCAACACAATACTGGTAAAACACAAAATATACGACTTTAGGAAGTAACAAGCAGTGCTAGTGCAACGACTGCGCGGCGTAGAATGAATGAATGCAACTCTGATTCGGATACATGAGCAAGTGCAACACAAAAAAACACCAAGCGAGAATCGAGATGCACGCAGCTGACATTGACAGATGATTGACACATGACAGTTCTAACTTTTTATACTGTTTGTTGCAAGATTAGATGCAATGATAAATGAGTGTGTGCAGCCATTGTAATTTTAATAAAAACGACCATTGCTTCTAACAACAGGTAAATTGATGAAATACATTTTTTATTTCTGTGTGGCGACAGACAGACCGACAACATCAAGGAACTTTTGGCCATGGAAGTAATAAGTACTACGTTTAATTAGTACCTAAACACATGGACGTTTATTTTATTACGTCCATGCAAAAACATAATGTCACCCTTGATGTAAATTTTTGTTTCACGCAACGTAGCACGCAAACTTACGCTCCCAAGGCTCCTCGTGTCTCATCGTATAATTTATTTTTATAAAAAGAGCGTTCAGGATGGGCTGACCTCACTCCACCTCCACCGACAGACACAATAATAATAATAAAGAAACTCTTATTTAATACCTACGTCCATATTTGATCGTATCAAAATTCCGTTTTGTCCATTCCTAATTTTTGTCCTTAAAATACGTTTCCCAAACTATTATCGCAACTGGCTTGAACACAAGCGGTGCTTTGCCATGTAACCACAAAAAAATGCCTTCCGAACGTCAATCGTCCGTCTGTCAATGTCATATACAGATGTCACTCATGTGCCAAAATATCCTTGTCTCTAGGTACCTAGGTACGTGAAAAACCCTTTTAATAATTAAAAAAACACTTTCAAGGGCTTGAATGTAACACGAACATGAGAATCAAATAGGTAAGTTACACTTTCTTTTCAACATCCTGGTATACTTTCCCGCCAATCATGTGAAGAACAGGGCGAGCGAATCAGAACATAACCTTTCATTCAATGAAAGGGGGGCTATCAATGCTACTTGAACCCACACAAGTAGTTGTGTACGTTTCAGTAGTAATTATTATGATGTCTGCATTATGGAGCACTTTGCTCAGTACTGTACATTCAGTAGGTGAGTCAAATAAAAGAAGGTTTGGTCAGAGTGTAGGGTCAACTTAGGACTTGTGTAAAATAGGATCATCTTCATAGACTAAAATCATGTACATAACAGAACCCTATCATCAGACATGCTGTGGTACAGTCTAGTTCTAATAAAAACAAATGTTGATCTCTTGTAGGGAAGTTGAACGGGAAGCATGAAGATCTATTATATTGCCTTTTGGTCAGAGTGTAAAGTTTAAAATTATATTAATAGGTTGTACAATTTAGTCATTTTCTTGCCAAAGTAATTGCTAAAGGTACTACTGGTACTGTAAGTTATAAGGGTAAAACAGGACTTTTTAGGAGAAGGTTGAGGTTTATTATGTACAGTACGAAAAAGAAAATGCAATAATATGGATTCTTAACGTATATTTACTTAATTCTTAACTAAAATTAGATAAATTTACTAACAATGGTCTTTGGATACCACAAGAAATATGTATGACTAATATACATAGTTTCTATTACAAATTTATTTGTAACTACTTGTTCCAAAAATGGTGATCACAGTAGAGTTTTTGTAGATCTCATGAACATATTTACCTATACATTAATATTTATACAGTAGGTAACTTGATTTAAAAATAAAGCAAACTGTATGGAATACATAAATATTCATTCATTCATTCAAATTTATTTCATTCATTCAAATAACAGTAAAATGGGAACTTTTAAAAGTTCAATTCATCATCCTCATTATTAGAATCACTTCCATAACAAGAGTCATCCTCACTATTTCTTCTAAGCATACGATTTATGATTCTATATACAAATAAAATGTTATTATGTTGGTCCTCAATCTCTTCCACTTGCTCCTCGTTGTCGTCAAACTCTTCAGGCCACACATTATTTTCTTTGTAATGTTTAATAGACTTCTTATTCATTACTTTCACGATTTCACCTTTGACTCTGTCTCCTTCTGCAATAGGCTCCACGAGGACGTAGTCTCCCCTTTTGACCTTTTTGACTTTCCGGAACTTTGTAGGCATTGATACTAGGTATTCTTCACCCCTTGGAGTAGTAATCTAAAAGTAAGAAATATTTATCATTTTAATGCTCTCTACAGACAAAAATAAATAACAGATACAGGAAGGCTTGTAAACAGGCAAAAGTTTTGATAGCGACAGGTTTTATGTATGGGTTGTACCTAATTAAATGAAGAAAATTATATAGTTCTATAACAAACATGTGGTATTTAATTTGAGTTAAGTAGCCATGCACTCTAAAACGTTTCTGGAGTGGGGGAGTCATGTGGTGATTGTTACATGCCATACAATATGATTAAGTGAAGCAATGTCCGGTACACATGTCTTACTTGTGAACAGGTGCTACTTTTGTATTATGGATACTACAAAGTTGCAAAATACCAAGAACATTGTTGTCAAATAAAATACCACCAATATTTTGATGAAATAAAATACCACAAATATTTTTGGCAAATAAAATACCACAAATATTTTCATGAAATAAAATACCACAAACAGTTTTGGCAAATAAAATACCACAAATATTTTCATGCAATAAAATACCATAAACATTTTTGGCAAATAAAATACCACAAACATTTTTGGCAAATAAAATACCACAAACATTTTTGGCAATTATAATACCACAAACATTTTTGTCAAATAAAATACCACGAAAATTGTAGTCTAATTAAATGCTGTCAAATTAAATTATAGAATATAGAAATTTCTTGTCTCATAGGAAATTACAATGCACATAAGAACATCAATTTCTGAACTAGACTGTATCATAGTAATTGAGCTGAGTGAACTTTAATAGCCCGTTTACACTCGCGTGCGAGTGACGAGGCGAGGCGCGAGGCGAGCGACGAGGCCTCGCGCCTCGCCTCGTCACTCGCAGCGCTCGCGTCGCGAGCGGTTTTTTGGTCACGAGTCAAAGGGCCTCGCGACGAACGCGAGCGGGGTGTTTACACTCGCGCTCTCGCTTCATTCGCGATTCAGCGTTGTGCCGCGCAGGTCGTTAAAATGGATTAGTCTTATGAGGAAACATTTAGATTTATTGGAGCATTTCAAAGGGAACCAATAGGCTATTATGGCTAAAAATTGTAATTAGTCCGTCTTTTAGATTATTCATAAATAAAAGACACGTATTTTTCCTTTTTTCATTCAAATAAACAATAGCAAAGATACAAGGCATCTAAAGTTAGGAGTCTTTGACGTCACTCGCTCCCGTAAAAATGCCTCACCGAGTGACGTCACGCGTAATTTCAACGGGCTATAACTTTGTAAGATTTAGTCTAATTTACAAATAAAAAAATACGTGTCTTTTATTTTTGAATAGGCTAAAAGACGGACTAATTACAATTTTTAGCCATAATAGCCTATTCTGTGGAACCCAAAATAAATACCATAAAATGAACCAAAAAGTAAACGATGCGTGGAAGAGGTTGTCATTACAAATGAAATGAATAGACCTTTAATTGATTTAAAACATAAGACATTTTACTTTTTTATTTGTATTTAATGTGTGTAGTTCAATAAACAATGACTTGTTGCCGCTAACATTTCGACGTCCTCCATTGTCGCGAGCTCAAAGACAACTGAACTCGTGACGAGAGTGTAAACACCAAGCTCGTTTCGGGGGGCGTGGCGCGAGTCACGAGGCGAGGTACGAGGCGAGTCGCGAGGCGAGAGTGTAAATGGGGTATAACAATTTTCTTATTGTATTACATTTAATTACAGATCTGGTCAATACCACAAACATTTTAAAACTATTAAATGCAATATCACAAAAATATTGTTCTAAAATTAATTAAACATTCAGAAGATTATAAGAGACACAAATCTCTTAATATCTAGTTTAAACTCATAATTATTTTCATAAAGCCTTAGACTGTATAACTTGATTAGAAGAAGGTTTAAATGTATTGTAAAATTGTAAACACTATTTTGAAGCACAAGAAAGTGTTTTTAAAAACTTTTACAAATAAAATAATTAGTTTGTGGTGTTTAATACCAATTAATTTAATATATTAATAATAACACAAGTTCTTGCTCAAAAGCTAGGAGAAAGTACTAAATGACCTGGCAAATGATGATAAATAATTTAATTACTGAAAAAAAAATATAAATTCAAACTATTGATGAAAACTTACCAGATGTAGATTATATCCATTACTTCTTACTACTTTCACAACACTCTGGTTCTTTTTAGGCAGTTCGTAATCGTCGCACTCTTCGTTTAAATGACGGTTCCTTCTCGTGACTCTAGGCATGTTTGATATAACAAGGCAACAGTTATATTAACACGCGAAATATACGACTTGAAGTAAAGTAACAACCGCACAAGCGTGTTACTGCAATGACTGCGCGGCGCAGAATGATGAATGAGTGCACCTCCCCTCCTCATCCATGTTGCGCTTGCAGCAAAACACCACGTGACATGACAGATGGGTGACACATGACAGCTGTCACCTACCTGTCAGTGTCAATGGATGCATTGCAATGATGATACTTTCTTTACGTGCGTTCCAATAAGCGATCACAACGATCACGCGTTGGTATCATAAACTCAAATGGAACGGTTATGGGGCGTTTTGAGCGTTTATGTTTTGAGCATGTATGTAAACATTACAAATAGCGGGGTTTGAAAAATTTTTGGAATGAAAGTAAAAGCTTGAAGAGGTAAGTTACAATCAGATCAGCCTTGACCAATAATTGTAAAAAGTATAAGCAAACTTGATGTAAATAAAGTAATTTTAATTTTAGAACTAAAGCTAGAAATAAGGTTAAAAACCCATATTCAACATAAGAAGTAGATGTAGATGCCTTAAATGAATCTTGATTTATTGCAGTTCTTAAAACTTCTACAGCAGAATAGATGTCTACAAAGAAAATGTTTCATAACACAAATATTTTTTAATTAAGTATATGGACATTAGTTTTTACATACCTACTAGTACATTACAACAACCTGGTATACTTTCCCGCCAATTATGTGAAGAACAGGGCGAGCGAATCAGAACCTAACTTTTCATTCGATGCAAGGAGGCTATCAATGGCACACAAATAGTTGTGTGCGTCTAAGTAGCAATTATTATAATGGATACATTGTTTGCCTTATGGATGGACCATTTTGATCAGCTCTGTACTTTCAGTACCTAGGTAGGTTAGGCAAATAAAAGAAGGTGTTGTCAACTTTACACTTGTGTAAAATAGGATCATCTTCATAGACTAAAATGAACATAACATAACCCTATCATCAGACATGCTGTTGTACAGTGTTATTATTGATTAATTAATATCTACAAGTAAGAAAATGTATATGTATATGTCGTGGCATGAATTGATCATTTCATGAAGTGGCCAACAAATGGTAACCAAATCATTAAACGATAAACGTTTAGCGATTTGGTCACCCACATTTGACCATATCGTAAAAAAGGGTCACAAGTCTAACCTAACCTCGTTTAAGAAGCTTGTTCGATGGCTATATTAAATAGTGCGTTTAAGTTATGGCTTTCATAGCAAAATATGTTTTAATAAATGTACCTTAAACAGTTTTATAATGATTTTTGATTAATTTTACACTTTTGTAATTGACTTTCCCAATGAACTTGGAAGGCCTATCGCGCTCTCAATTTGCAAAACAATTTTGTTGTGATTTCTCAAATAAGTGTTATTTTAATGGTTCTTTCTGGCAACCATCAAATAACATGGAAATTCAACCATGGTCATCTCCCCTATTGGTAAGGGTACTACTAGTTACTAGGGTAACTTGTTATGACAATAAACAGGACTTTTTAGGAGAATGTTGAGGTTTATAATGAACAGTACGAAAAAGAAAATGCAACTATGAATTTTAAACTTATATTTACTTAATTATTAACTAAAATTAGATACATTTACTGACAATGGTCTTTGGATGCAACAAGAAATATGTATGACTAATATACATAGTCGCTATTACAAGTTCATGAATATTTGTTCCAAAAATGGTGATCACAGTAGGGTTTTGTAGATTTCATGAACATATTTACCTATACATACATTAATATTTATACAATAACTTAATTTAAAAAGGAAGTAAACTGTATGGAATACTTAAATAACAATAAAATGGTAACTTTTAAAAGTCAAATTCATCATGCTCATTATTGGAATCACTTCCATAACAAGAGTCATTCTCACTATTTCTTCTAAGCCTACGATTCAAGAATCTATATGCAAATAAAATGTGTTTATGTTTGTCCTCAATCTCCTCCAGTTGCTCCTCGTCGTCGTCAAACTCTAGAGGCCACAGATTATTTTCTTTGTAATGCCTAATAGAGTTCTCATTCATTATTTTCACCATTTCACTTTTGACTCCGTCTTCAGAAGCGATAGGCTCCACGAGGACGTAGTCTCCTCTTTTGATCTTTTTGCCTTTCCGGAACTTTGCAGGCATTGATACTAGGTATTCTTCACCCCTTGGAGTAGTAATCTAAAAGTAAGAAATGTTTATAATTTTATTAGTTATTATTGTTGTCAATTTAAATATCACCAATATTTTTGTCAAATAAAATACCACAAACATTCTTAGCAAATAAAATACTACAAACATTTTTGGCAATTATAATATGTACCACAAACATTCTTAGCAAATAAAATACCACGTACACTTTTGGCAATTATAATACCACAAACATTCTTAGCAAATAAAATACCATAAACATTTTTGGCAATTATAATACCACAAACATTCTTAGCAAATAAAATACCATAAACATTTTTGGCAATTATAATACCACAAACATTTTTGGCAATTATAATACCACAAAAATTTTTAGCAAATAAAATACCACAAACATTTTTGGCAATTATAATACTACAAACATTTTTGGCAATTATAATACCACAAAGATTTTTAGCAAATAAAAATTTTTGTGGTATTATAATTGCCAAAAATTAAAAGTAGGTTTAAATGTGATGTAAAGTACCTACCATAAGTTCCTGCTCAAAAGCTAGGAGAAAGTACTAAATGAGCTGGTAAATGATGGGAAATAATTTAATTAGGTACTGAAAAAAATAAAATTAACTCAAACTATTGATGAAAACTTACCAGAAGTAGATTATATCCATTTGTTCTTACTACTTTCACAACACTCTGGTTCTTTTTAGGCAGTTCGTAATCGTCGCACTCTTCGTTTAAATGACGGTTCCTTCTCGTTACTCTATACATGTTTGATATAACAAGGCAACAGTTATATTAACACGCGAAATATACGACTTTAAGTAAAGTAACGACCGAACAAGCGTGTTACTGCAATGACTGCGCGGCGCAGAATGTATGAGCGCACCTCGCGCAAAAACACCACGTGACACGACAGATGGGTGACACATGACAGCTGTCACCTACTTGTCAGTGTCAATGCATGCATTGCAATGATGATACTTTGGGGGCGTTCCACTTAGCGTTCACAACGATCACGCCCACGGCCGCGATTTTTCTTGTTCCACTTGTTTCTGAGCGTTGGTCAGAAACAAGTAGAACGGTTATGGGGCGTTTTGAGCGTTCATCTAAATATTACAAATGTCGGGGTTTGGAAAATTATAGAAAGTTTCATTTCTATAATGTTTTAAAGCTTGAAGAGGTTAGGTTACAATCAGATCAGCCTTAACTAATAATTGTAAAAAATATAAGCAAACTTGATGTAAATAAAATATTATATTTAAATCTTTGGACTAAAGTTAAACATAAGTTAAGTTCTTAGTCAGAAAACTTGTATTCAACTTATGAAAACGTTCAACAACATAAGAGTATGATATGATATGAGCTTCTCATACGGCATCTATATGTAGATGTAAAGAATCATAATTTATTGCAGTTCTTAAAAGTTCTCTAGCAAAACAAACGTCTACAAAGATAAATTAAATATATTTTTACTTACTAGATGAGAATAAAAAATTTTATCGGGTCAGACTGTTACTCGTTGAAATTAATTTTTCCGATCGTGTAACACTGTTTAAAATAAGTGTTACTAGATGAGAATAAATATTCGCAACGGGTCACACTATTACTCAATGCGAATATTTTTCTCAAACAGTTACAGTGTGACCCGATCGAGTGTGACTCATCTAAACTAATATTATAAAGAGGAAAGATTTGATTGTCTGTTTGATACGAATAGGCTCCGAAACTACTGGGCCGATTTGAATAATTCTTTCACTGTCGGAAAGCTACACTATCTGCGCTGAATATAGGCTATATTATATTTTGAAAAAAGTTAGGGATCCATGCTAAAACTCCAAAAATGTAACCCACTTTTACCAAAAAGATTTTAATCTTAACTAATATTATAAAGCTGAAGAGTTTGTTTGTTTGTTTGTTTGAACGCGCTAATCTCAGGAACTACTGGTCCGAATTGAAAAATTCTTTTTGTGTTGAATAGACCATTTATCGAGGAAGGCTTTAGGCTATATAACATCACGTTGCTACTATTAGGAGCGAAGAAATAATGGAAAATGTAAAAAAAACAGGGAAAAAATAACTTCCCACGCGGACGAAGTCGCGAGCACAGCTATCCTATCCTACTAATATTATAAATGCGAAAGTTTGTTTGGATGGATGGATGGATGGATGGATGTTTGTTACTCTTTCACGCAAAAACTACTGAACGGACTTTAATGAAACTTTACAGTAATATAGCTTATACATTGGATTAACATATAGGCTATGCTTTACATGAATATCACGCGGGCAGAGCCGCGGGCAGCAGCTAGTTGAGAATAAACGCAAAAAAACATTCGCTTCCATTCCATTAACTTAAAAGAAAAAGTAATTTTATACGATACGAACTCATTTATTAGCTTGGCACTTGTGTAAGAGCGTCTGTATGTCTAGTGCTTCACCGTCAGGGATGCCTAGGCCGTGAGGGCTGGAGGGCGTCGCGCACGCCGCCGTCGCCTCCTTGCGCAGGGCGCCGTCCACCTCCACCCACGTGAAGAACGCCACCGACAGCGGAAGGTCGTTCATACCCACTCTGGAAAATTAAAAAAAAATAAGAATCTCACCTTATGACACCTTATAGATAGATAGATAGATAGATACTCTTTATTGCACAAAAACACAGACATTACAGGAAAACATTATTACAAACAACACAAAGTACAATCTAGGCGGTCTTATCGCTTATAGCGATCTCTTCCAGACAACCTTCAGGTAGAGGAAACCAGATTGACTAAGGAAATGGGTAACCCAGTGCAAAACTATCCAACTATTTTATATTAAATACGTAAAATTATTATCTACATAAATATACCAAGAAGTATATATTCCATAGACATACACATATACTCGTACATATAAATATATTTAAATACACTTAAATAAAATATACATAATAATAACATATTACATCCTATATGTAAATATATATAAATATCAGACGACATCACATACATTGCTCAGTGTGCCTAGCACGAACACTTTCGAAAAAGTATGCGTAACGTAACCGTAAACAGGGCGATGA
This sequence comes from Conogethes punctiferalis, assembly GCA_031163375.1. Lineage (NCBI taxonomy): Eukaryota > Metazoa > Arthropoda > Insecta > Lepidoptera > Crambidae > Conogethes > Conogethes punctiferalis. The sequence goes on along the minus strand of CM062096.1, from coordinate 11,662,958 downwards.
TTTTCACTACGTTAACGTACGTAAACGTAGTACCTCTTACGCACGATAGGGGCGCTGTACCAAGTTAAATTATTTTTTACTTTTAATATTTAATAATATTTTTTGGAAGACATGTTCATTTGCTAATTTTTGATTGTAAGGATAAGTATTTTTTTATATTATTTTTCATTTCTTGTTAATATATGACTTCAAATCTGACTAGCAATTGAAGCAAAATATTTAGTAAAATAACTTATAAAGTTCTATAAAGATCTCATGGAAACGCTTGATAAAAGGCTAAGAAAAACATATTTTATGTAATTAATACTCTAATAACAATATTCTGAATTTCAGTATATATTGAAGTATATAGGCTTTATTACGTCACTATGTTTTAAAAAGGCCTAAGGCTAAGGTTCCAGAATTACTTAATATGTTTTCTTAAATAATTAAAATTTATAAACCAATTAATGATGCCTTGATTTTATTTTTCACCTTATTCAAATAATTAATCATGAAAAGAGTGGTTGAAATTAGGTAGGCCTTATTTGTATCACTTACCTTACATAGAAAACACCCAGACCAATACAAACAGACATGTTCATGCACACAAATGTTTGTAATGTGTGGGGATCGAACCCACGACCCTTGGCTCAGAAGGCAGAGGTCACTACCAATTGAGCTACCGAGCCAGCCACAATGGTTTTTAAGTGTATTTTTTTATTAATAAGCATAATTAGAAGTAACAGTTACTTATTATTACTTACTTACATAACAAGTATAATAATAGTGAATCGTGATACGCCGCGTCACAACGGTCGACTAGAGAGAGGTGTTTTGAGTTTTTTTCTAACTTCTTGCGGAACCCCGACAGGGGTATCGCGGAACCCTAGGGTTCCGCGGAACACACTTAGAGTATGGCTGTTCTAGCCTTTTTCCCGATTGTCTCAGGGTCGGCTTCCCAAACTGAGAGATTTGGCGAGGGCTAAGCTTTTACACAGAGCGACTGCCATCAAACCTCCGCAACACTTAGGGTAAGCTATACCCATTCCCAGTTAGGAGTTATCATCATCTCTGATATGATGTAACGACTGCTATCTGAGTTGGTAAAGATAGCACCCGGGACCAACAGCTTAACGTGCCTTCCGAAGCACGGAGGAAATCGGTGTCAAATTTTGGTCACCCATCATCGGATTGACCGCGCCAATGGTTGCACAACGTTGCGATCATTGTTAAGCGAACAAGACCGCGACGCCACCGAGCTCCTCCATTTGCTACATTTTCTTAAAAACGAATATTATTTAGTTTTCGACTTCTCACGCTCGATGCGCTCCTGGTACTTTTCGTTCAAACAGCCCCTGAACTTGGTACACATTTTGCAACTTTTTTTTAAGCCTAAATCAGCTTCGAGTAATAGTTACGGATCGGACATTCTGTGACTAAATGTAAATATTAAAATACGTCTACCGTCATGGCGGCAAGCTACAACTGTCAGTATCACTATGTACATAAACTAACCTTTGTGAGCAAAACGCCCTCGTGAGGAGATTTGTGATCTGTAGAGCCAAAGCAGTCTCATACTTGAGTTCGTCCGGCACCAAATACCGGACCTCGTCGTGGAAACTTAGGCAAAATCTGAAATCAAACAATTTTATATGAGATCCCTTGAACCCTCATGGGATTTACATGTAATATTAAAATAACGGGATGTAAGGGAGCCTATCATCTTTTCGCTCCAAGCCAACCTCACCTGCCCGTGGTGCATCCTGCCGAATAACAAACGAGGCGCTGGCAACCGACTGGTGGCGGTATAACTATCACAATTGAAGGCGTAGCTAAATACTAAAGACCGGTGACGGGCAGCGGCGTCACCGGAGCAAGAAGCTACGCCCTGCGATCGCCAACCCGCCTGCCCAGCGTGGCGATTATGGGTATATCCTCCAGATGTTTGCTCTAAGTGGCGAACAACTGGAGAGGCCTATGTCCAGCAGTGGACTGTAATAGGCTGATGATGATGATTAAAATAACGTAATGTATACCCGGCGATATCCCCTTATCCCACTCTAAGTGGGGTCGACCGGTGATATGTGAAAGATCCTGGTAAATTATAGCTTACGTCTTCATCTGATATCAGTTCCATTTCATCCAGTGGGTCTCGTAAGCCACCAAGACAGTTTTGTTTTTCGTATTGAGTCGAACTGTAGGTCAGTGCGAAAATTCTCAACCATTCACAGTGACACTGGCTCCATGGTGAATCTTTGCCAGGCTCCAGGGTGAATCTTTGCCAATAAAGGGGTGAAATTAGTGATTGTATGTGATGGCGCAGATAAACATCTCTGGTTTTGTATGAACAGTCCATAGGCCCAGTTGAGCCGCGTGAGGCCCAGCTGCTGCAGGGCCCCAGTCCATAGGTACCAGTAGGCCCAGTTGAGCCCTGTGAGGCCCAGCTGCTGCAGGGCACCAGTCCATAGGTACCAGTAGCCTCAGTTGAGCCGCGTGAGGCCCAGCTGCTGCAGGGCACCAGTCCGTAGGTACCAGTAGGCCCAGTTGAGCCGCGTGAGGCCCAGCTGCTGCAGGGCACCAGTCCATAGGTACCAGTAGGCTCAGTTGAGCCGCGTGAAGCCCAGCTGCTGCAGGGCACCAGTCCATAGGTACCAGCAGGCCCAGTTGAGCCGCGTGAGGCCCAGCTGCTGCAGGGCAACCAGTCCATAGGTACCAGTAGGCCCAGTTTAGCCGCGTGAGGCCCAGCTGCTGCAGGGCTACAGTCCATAGGTATCAATAGGCCCAGTTGAGCCGCGTGAGGCCCAGCTGCTGCAGGGTAACAGTCCATAGGTCATAGGTACCTGGCCCGTGGCGCCAGCCGCGCCATGCTGACGAGCATGAGGTGCAGGTAGTCGGCGGCGGCGCTCTGCACGGCCCAGTTCAGCCGCGTGCCGGCCCAGCGTCCTGCCGCCTGTTCCAAGGCGCGAGATAAACGCCCGTCGAGGAACGCCGTGGCAGGGGACTGGGAGTCTGGAAGACACCACACCGCAAAAATGGGTTAAAAAAACCACGAGATGGCGCCACAGTTCCAATGAGAGATTTCTGATAAAAGAAATCCACCAGATGCCGCCTTATCGCATCAGGTCTAACTCTAACGTGATTGGTGCATTTTGACATTGCACGTGGGTATGCTTTCCCGTTATGGGAGGTTTGAGTCCCACATACCGTCTCCCCCCGCAGGCGGCGTGAAGACGCCTAATGCATTCCCTTCTAGGAAAAAAAGACCTTGGTCGCCCGAACCTGCGCCCGCGCACTTAACCCAGTTTTTTTTTATAGTGGCTCGACATAATGGCTTCCCTACGCCTGATGGAAAGCGAAAGAGCAACCTAATTCGCTGTGACAACGGGCAAGTAACTGGTCAGTTACCTGTCAGTTGCCACCGCCATGCCGGCTCAACCCTAACCCCCCACGAGCTCTGGAAACCCCACTCACCGGCAGAAACACGACCCAGAGGTCATTTGACTGCGGTATTCTATAGGTCCTTCCCCTGAGCGCCTATTTTGCGAGGGACACATAACCCAGTTGCCAGCCTTAAACTTCTGCCTCCTGAATAACGATTGATGAGAGTGTTTCGGAATGGAATGCCCATTAAATAGAGTTATGTAGATCCAAGAAAGATAAAGTGTCTTTATGAAATAAGAAATTGTAATAAAAATTTATTATTTCTTATTTCATAAAGACACTTTATTGCATACCGAAAAAAAGTACTACAATACATTTGTTGCCTAGGAAAAAAAAACATTTGTTGTTCAGTTTAGCGAACGCAGAGGATGTAAGGGAGCGCCCTATCATCTTTTCGCTTCAAGCCAACCTCACCCGCCCGTGGTGCATCCTGCCGAATAACAAACGAGGCGCTGGCGACCGACTGGTAGCGGTATAACCATCACAATTGAAGGTGTAGCTAAATATCACAGACCGATGACGGGGAGCAGCGTCGCCGGGCGAGAAGCTACGCCCTGCGATCGCCAACCCGCCTGCCCAGCGTGGCGATTATGGGTATGCCCTCCAGATGTTTGCCCTAAGTAGTATACAACTGGAGAGGCCTATGTCCAGCAGTGGACTGCAATGGGCTGATGATGATGATAGCGAACGCTCGCTCATTGCGATAAGACCGCCTTGAATCTTTGGGTATAGATTCAAGGTTCAACTCATTACGAAAGTAATCATCTTCATCAGCTTTTTGCAGTTCACTGCTGGACATAGGCCTCTATAGTTGTTCGCCATTTATAAATAAATAAATAATAAATAAATAACCCAAGACATGCAACGCTGGGCCACACAGCGTCACCTAGCCCCAAACTAAGCCGAAGCTTGTACTATGGGTACTAGACAACTGATAAACTTACTTAGATACTTTTTTTTTTGTAAATAAATACATATTATACATAGAAAACACCCAGACCAATACAAACAGACATGTTCATGAACACAAATGTTTGTACTGTGCGGGAATCGAACCCACGACTCTTGGCTCGGAGGGCAGAGGTCACTACCAAATGAGCCACCGAGCCTGTCAAATATAGATATTTAGAGTAAACACCAGTCGGTTGCCAGCGCCTCGTTTGTTATTCAGCAGGATGCACCACGGGCAGGTGAGTGTGACATGTAGCTAAGATCGTCAGAGACAAATGAATATCTGATGATTACTCACCAGCTATCTCCTCCAGCTTGTTGAACATGTCGGACTCGGTCCCGCCGACCCACTTGGGCCTCTCGAACATGTCCTCCACTCGCTTCCCGCTGGCTTTGGCCAGCCTCAGAGCTTGGTATCCCGCCATTTCCACTGTCTGAAACGTATCTAGTGTTATCGCGTATGGTCGAGGGTAAAGGTATGTAAGGGGGCGGCCTATCACCTTTTCGCTCCAAGCCAACCTCACCTGCCCGTGGTGCATCCTGGCAAATAGCAAACGAGGCGCTTACAACCGACCGGTGGTGGGTATAACCATCAAAATTGAAGGCGTAGCTAAATACCATAGACCGATAACGGGCAGCAGCGTCACCGGAGCGAGAAGCTACCCTACCCGCCTGCCCAGCGATTATGGGTAGAGCCTCCAGATGTTTGCCCAAAGTAGCGAGCAACTGGAGAGGCCTATGTCCAGCAGTGAAACACGACCTTAAGGTCATTTGGCTGCGGTATTCTATAGGGTGGAGGTCCTTCCCCGGATGGGGAACCTCCGACTTTGACCTCTGTCAAAAATACTCTACATACTCACATTATAACATTCATCGTCGTGCATGAACCCTTCAGTGTACTGTTTCTTGAGGGTGTACACTCTCCGCCCTTTGGTGGTCGTAAACATCTTGGCCGCTTTGCTCTTCGCCTCCGATATCGTCATGGTCGGGTTGAACTGCTTCAGCAGACGCTCGGCGAAGTTCTGACCGGCTCCTGATAAGGCAATATCACCAGTATATATACGACCGTCTATGACTGCAAACAGGGAATCCTTTAAAGGGGTGAAGTAAATGGTACACTTGCATTTGACTGGCTCGGTGGCTCAATTGCTAGTGACCTATGCCTTCTGAGCCAAGAGTCGTGGGTTGGATCCCCGCACATTACAAACATTTGTGTGCATCAACATGTCTGTTTGTATTGGTCTGGGTGTTTTCTATGTACCTATAATATAATAAAAATGTATCTAAGTAAGTTTATCAGTTGTCTAGTACCCATAGTACAAGCTTCAGCTTAGTTTGGGGCTAGGTGGCGCTGTGTGGCCCAGCGTGGCATGTCTGCGGTTATTTATTTGAGGCTCTAGCAATATACGGCGACCACCACGATTGAAGGCGTAGCTAAATACCCACAGACCGATGATGGGCAGAAGCGTCACCGGAGCGAGGAGCGAGGAGCTACGCCTTTCGATCGCAAACCAGCCTGGGTAGGCACCCAACGTGGCGATTATGGATAAAGCCTCCAGATGTTCGACCAAAGTGGCTAACAACTGAAGAGGCCTATGTCCAGCAGTGGACTGCGATGGACTGATGATGATGAGTATTACTGACCGTATATCCTGGCGTAGTTGATGACCTTCGCGTGGTCTCTTGACACGGCGGCGGCAGAAGCAGTGAGGGAATGCAAGTCTGTTTTCCGAGATTTGTCGCCTGCGAGCACCGCCCACCCGAAGGGCGTACCTCCGCACACACCGGTACTGCTGTCCCCTAGTAACGCCGCTATCCAAAGTTCCTAAATAATATGGTATTTCACAATGTAAAACAATAATTTTAAATGTAGTGTACAGTGTTTAAAATTATTGATTTCCAATGTAAATACATTTTGATTCATATAATCCGGTTCGAAGGACCAAAAAAAAGGTCTTGAACATCTTTTTGCTTGTTGAGAAAAAGTGCGTACGTTTCAATCGTAAGGCAAACTCGCCTTACGCAGGCTACACCGCCAGGTGGCGGGCGAAACGGACGACATCGGTCCACCTCTTTTCATACTTGGGTTCACACCGCCAACTAACGAGCTAAGCCGCCTTTCGCCCGCGCACTCCGTCCGTCAGCTGGCGGCGTGGCCTGCGCTTTAGAGTAGCGCCGAGGGGAAGTCACGGCGGTGTAAGACGTACACTGTCCATCTTTCATAGTAATCCATACGACGTAAATAGTTAATAGCTGACCCGTGCCCACTTCGTTGGGCATTTTCGATTTTTTCTATAACCTATGACACTCAGCAATAATGTGAGGAGCTCGGTGGCGCCGCGGTCTTGTTCGCTTAACAACGATCGCAACGTTGTGCAACCATTGGCGCGGTCAATCCGATGATGGGTGACCAAAATTTGACACCGATTTCCTCCGTGTTTCGGAAGGCACGTTAAGCTGTTGGTCCCGGGTGCTATCTTTACCAACTCAGATAGCAGTCTTTACTTCATATCAGAGACGATGATAACTCTGACGCCTAAACTGGGAATGGGTATAGCTTACCCTAAGTGTTGCGGAGGTCTGATGGCAGTCGCTCTGTGTAAAAGCTTAGCTCTCGCCAAATCTCTCAGTTTGGGAAGCCGACCCTGAGACAATCGGGAAAAAGGCTAGGATGATGACTCAGCAATAATGTGGCTTGGTTAAAGAATTTTTAAAATCGGTTCAGTGGATCCCAAGATTGCTACTTACAATTTAACAAATATACAAACACACAAACTTTACTTCTTTATAATACTAGCATGGATTCACTGTGTAGGCACAGTCGTTTGCGTGGCGAACACTATGTTAGACGTGCACGGTGTGCGTCGTATCTGTCCCTCGACGCTACACTAGGCCTGAGGCCGGGCCTCGCGTGCACCGTGCCTGTCCCTCGACGCTACACTAGGCCTGAGGCCGGGCCTCACCTGCGAGTCCACGTCGGCGCCCACGAAGCGGTACCCGGGCGGCGCGCGCACCATCCCGCGCAGCTCCGAGCCCACGCGCTCGGCGTGCGCGTTGCTGGCCGTCATCCAGGTCGGCTCGCTGGCCCTGCAGAACAAATAAATAACCCAACACATGCCACTTATGGGGATGTAAGGGAGCGACCCATCATCTTTTCGCTCCAAGCCATCCCCACCTGCCCGTGGTGCATCCTGCCGAACAACAAACGAGGCGCTGGCAACCGACTGGTGGCGGTATAACCATCACAATTGAAGGCTAAATACCACAGACCGATGACGGGCAACCCGCCTGCCCAGCGTGGCGATTACGGGTATATCCTCCAGATGTTTGCCCTAAGTGGCGAACAACTGGAGAGGCCTATGTCCAGTGGACTGCAATAGGTTGATAATGATGATGACACATGCCACGCTGGGCCACACAGCGCCACCTAGCCCCAAACTAAGCCGAAGCTTGTACTATGGGTACCAGACAACTGATAAACATACTTAGATACTTTTTTTTTGTAAATAAATACATATTATACATATTAAACACCCAGACCAATACAAACAGATGTCTGTTTCATGAACACAAATGTTTGACTGTGCGGGAATTGAACCCACGACCCTTGGCTCAGAGGGCAGAGGTCACTACCAAATGAGCCACCGAACCTCGACGGGGAGATTTTAAGAGAGCGCGGCAAGAATTTTTTTAAAACTGACAATACGCGACTTACGTTTTCAAATGGTTTAAGTAGGTTAGAAAAATGCATAACATAGTTGCCGGTGCACCAATATATGCGTTATTCTTCCAAACATACCTTCTCGTGAGCGTCCCACACACAACAACCTGGGGTACGATGGCGCCGTACATCTGTCCCCGCAGGTGCGGCGGGAGCAACTCCTGAGGCAGCCATACCACTTGCTGGCCCATTATTCTCTCCCTGTTATTCCTCCAGTAGGACATCATTCGGCCGAAGGTAAGTACCTATTGAGAAGATATGTTATTTTTTTTTATAGTGGCTCGACATAATGGCTTCCCTACGCCTGATGGAAAGCGAAAGAGAGGCCCAAGTCGCTGTGACAACTGGCAAGTAACTGGTCAGTTGCCACTGCCATGCCGGCCCAACCCTAACCCCCCACGAGCTCCGGACACCCTACTCATAAGCAGAAACACGACCCGAAGGTCATTTGACTGCGGTATTTTATAGGGTGGAGGTCCTTCCCCGGACGGGCAGCTCAATTCGAGCGAAGATTCGCTATGCCCTACCTCTCTTCAGTTATGGTCAGATACTAGGATACATGTCTTGTGGTTTATTTTGATACTAGCGACCCACCCTCGCTTCGGGTGTTTTTAGACTCAATATAGCCTATGTTACTCGGTGATAATCTAGCTTTCTAAAATTTTTTTTTATTAAAATCGGTCCAGTACTTTTTGAGTTTATTCGTTACATAAATAATAATAATAATAATAAATAATAAAATCTTTATTCAGTATCATATTTATATCATCTGATATATGATCGGAATCTCCTTTTAAGTGCATAGGCACTTGTGTTAGGAGAACCCGCTCTTCCGTTACAATAATAGTGCTTATTTATTAAAACATACTGAAAAGAAGTGAATTTTACAAAAATATTAATTGAATTTATGAACTAAAATATTTTAATTAATTTAATTTAAAATTTGATATATATTACATTTTATAATACGAATGATTGAATGATTGTTTATATCTAGTAGAATGTACGTTTGTGAATCTCTGCGAGTGGATATGTGTGTGTTTGTGTGTGTGTGTGTGTGTGTGTATGTGTGTGTGTGTGCGTGAGTGTGTGTGTGCTATTTATTACGTTGTTTTATTTGAAAAAGGCCTCAGTTTCATCATAGCTCCATGTTTTAAGGGTGTTCAAGAGTAACTTTTTACATTCATATTTAGCCTTAGTGTATAGATTTAGGTTCTTATTTAATTTATTGTAAAGCTTAGCAGATTGAGACTGAAATTGTCTTCCTGCATACGATGTTTTAACAGGTTCCACAGGGGCCACTGTATGTTTTCGTCTCCTAGATACTTTGCTGCCATCATATTTTAAGGTTTTGTGTGTTTTTAATACCGAGTGAAGGATGTAGAGCTGTCGGACTGAAAGGACACTACAGGAAGCGTAGAGGTCATTAGTTGGGTATCTAAAAGGTTTAAACATAATTACTTTTAATAAAGACCTTTGGACCCTCTCTAGTTCAAGGAACTTAGTTTTTGTAGCACCTCCCCACACAGGGATACAATATGTGAAAATTGACTCTGCTAGTGAGACATAAAGCTGCATCAGCAAACGTTTGTCAGCGATGTGTCTCAGAGTTTTAAAAGTCCATATCAACTTACGAATCCTGGACATTACTAGTTCTAGGTGATCATACCACGACAATCGTTGATCAACTACCACTCCTAAGTATTTTGTATGGTGGACTTTATTTATGACAGAGCAAGAGCAATTGCCTTTGTAGTTACAAACATGTATTCTAATTTCGAGATCGATAACGGGTTGACTGCTATTATATTTTGTGAAATAGATATAATTAGTTTTGCTTATGTTAAGTGTCAATAAATTGTTTCTTAACCAACTAGCTATTACACCAAGTCCCGATTCCGTAGATTCACGCACTGATTCAATAGTCTCTCCAGTAAAAACTACAGCAGTATCATCCGCATAGGAGTATATTTTTCCATGGGATATGTTCATACTGCATAGGCTGTTTATGTATATTAAGAATAATGTCGGCCCCAGGACACTGCCCTGGGGGACCCCATATGTCACCTCCAGTGGATCACTGCTATATGTTCCTATTTTGACCGCTTGTTTTCGTTTACTTAAGTAATCAGCAAATAATGCAAGTGGTGGTCCTCTAATACCAATATTTTCTAACCTGTGTAAAAGAATGGGGACAGAGACCGTGTCAAATGCTTTCTTCAAGTCAAGAAACACTGCTAAACATTTATTGCCTTTGTCAACTTCTTTGACAATATGGGTTGTAAGTGCTGTTACTGCGTCTTCAGTTGAAAGTCCTTTTCTGAAGCCATATTGAGAGTCAGCGAGCAGGTTAAACTTCTGAAGATAATCGATAAGTCTCCTATTAATCAGTTTTTCGATAACCTTTGAGATAGCAGTGAGAACCGAGATAGGCCTATAGTTTGACACGTCTTCTCTGTCACCACTCTTGTACACAGGCGTTATTATTGCTTGCTTAAGGGCTGGTGGAAACACCCCCATGCGGAAACATAAATTAGCTAGGTGGGTGATTATGGGAACAACTATCTCATTTGCGTGTTTTAATAGTTTAGTACCTACATTGTCCCAGCCAGGCGCACTATCTGATTTAAGGTCCATTAAGGTTGAGTAGATTTCGTCTGGATCTGTTTCTAGGAGCACGAAAGATGACATATGTGTAGCATTCTGACTATTTGTGCCTGGGCCTTTATCTGAAGATGTGTTTAGGACAATTTCTTCAGCCAAGCGTTTACCCACATTTATAAAATAATCATTTACTAGGTTAACAGAGTTGATAGCGGATGTATTTTTGTTTAGTAATTCTAAATTTTGTGTTTTAGGTGGCTTTCGACAGGTTATATTATTTATTGTATTCCACAATTTTTTTGGATTGTCCTTGTTTTTAGCTAGCAATTCTCTTTCATATTTTTGTTTAACTTTTTTTATAAGTCCATTGCAGTAATTCCTATACCTTCTGTATGTAATTTTTAGGATATCATTATGAGGATCAGTTCGGAGTTTAGCTTGCATATTATTTCTGTTACGAATACATCTAACAATTCCCAGGGTAATCCAGGGCTTGATTAGACGTTCCTTATTCCTAATAGTTTTTATGATAGTGTTTGATGTTATGCACTGCTTCAGTATATTTATTAAATCATTGGTTAATAATATTGGATTATCGTAATGTAGCATGTCAGTTATGTTACTTTCCTTTAGGCTTATTATGGCGTTTTCCAAGTTAAATGTAGTTTTAGTTTTTGGGTTCCTCTCATTTGTTGGAGTATGTCTAGACAGCCTCAAGAAGATCATTTGATGGTCGGTAACAGATGTGTCAAGGACAGAAATAGAGGCTGTGTTTTTACATCTATCCAGTTTCAGTATGAAATGGTCAATGCAGTTACTGTCTCTAGTGGGTAGTGTATGACCCGGTAGCAGGCCATGCGAGGCTAACATGTTTAAGTAAGACAGTCTGTTTGTGCGTTCCTGAGACGATTCGGTTGATCTTTGTATAATATTTATATTGATATCGCCAGTTATTATTATATTTCTCTTAGTACTTAAGGTGTTTAATTGAGTATTTAAGGAATTAATAAAGTTCTCAGCATTACAATTGGACGGTGAACGATAGAGACAGAGTACATTAAGACCACCTACAGTGACTTGTAGGCATGATGCATGATTTTACACCGGTCCGGTATGACGGTACTGATATTCCGTACTGCGAGTCAGTGCGGAATTTAGGATTGTACATGGACTCGGCTCTTACCTGGACTGCCCAGGTGACGGAGGTCAGCCGTAGAGTGGTGGCATGTTTGAGGAGCCTTTATCGTTTTAAATTTTTTTTACCTCTCTGCACGAAACTCATGTTAGTTCACTCTCTTATTCTTCCTATCATCGATTACGCTGATGTTTGTTACCCCGACCTTTCTGTTGCCTTCTTAAACAAGCTTGATCGTCTCCTGAACAACTGCATCAGATTCGTCTTTGGACTACGTAAATACGATCATGTTTCCAGTTATCGCGCCCAACTTAATTGGCTTCCCATACGTCAGCGTAGAAATTCTCGTATTCTCTGTCTTCTCTTTAATATATTAGTAAATCCTTTGGCCCCCTCTTACCTCAAAAACCATTTTCAGCTTTTATGCCAATCTCATGACCTATCTCTCCGTTCCTCTAACAACCTTCAACTCTCTGTCCCTCTTCACCACTCCAATTTCTTTTCTCAGTCCTTTACTGTGCAAGCCATCCGGCTGTGGAACGCTCTGCCCAGCAAGATTAAATCGTCGCAGACTAAGGAACTGTTCAAAAGGAGAGTACGTGAACACCTTTTGAATTGCTCCGCTTAGCTGGTAAAATTGACACTTAATTGCCTGACTAGTTTATTTATTGTCTATGATTTGTATGTATATAATCTATATGTATATATATGTCTATATATGTATGTATATGTCTATGTAATGTTTATAATTTAAGTAATATATTTGTACCTGGTATATATTTGTCTATTTATGTACGATATGTATATGTCTCTTATATGTCTATGTATATGTATATTATACCTACTTTATTTAGCATATTTCCACATATTAGTTTTTTTTTTATATAAATAATGTATTTTCTTTTATTGTGTTTCCTTTTGTACACTCACCGCACAACAAATCTGCTCTCTGCATGACCCAAGGGTTGACTGGTAGAGAATGCTCCTAGCATTAAGTTCGCCTTTTGTACCATTTTTGTGCAATAAAGTTTAAATAAATAAATAAATGTTTCACTTTAATTTCCTTAACACTGCTGTTATATGAGCTTTTTATATAGACTACAACACCGTCGCAGTGGTTTAAGTGATTTGTAGTAGCAAAATGTGTATAGTTATAAATTTCAGGTATAGGTTTATTTGGATCAATCCAACATTCGCTCAGTACTATAAGGTCAGCATCAAATTTAAATTGTGCTAAAGTTATTAGAAGGTCGTCGAAATTTTTGTAAATGCTTCTTATATTTTGAGAGATAATCGCAAAGTCTGACCTTTTTAAGATTGTCTGTCTTGAAAAGTCGCAAACAGAACATGCTGTGGATTGGGCTAATGTGAAGTTGTCGAGTTCGTTCCCATTAACAAACAGATCATTCATAGTAAATAAGTTGAATCCCGTCCGTACTTATCAACCTTACAATATTAAAGTTTGACCCAGTAAAACCTTGTGCTAAGTGCGTAAAGTAAAAAGTGACCCTTGTTATTGAGTGGAGTTCGCTGCCTCTAGCCAAAAAACCGATTAAGGTTACCTTGGAAAGTAGATCAGTGTATGCACTAGTATGTGCTTTGGCAACTGAATGTGAGCAGTCGGTGTATATGTATCGAAAGTGTTTGTAATTATTGTCTAATGACAGAGATGTAATGCCATAAAGTTGCATAGAAATGTTTAACATTATACAACATTGTCGCGTATAGTAGACCAAACCTATAGACATATTATGTGTATTTACAGGTAATAATGAATAAATTGCATAATATATAAATACTTCATAAAGAAAACAAGTGCATATGAGTCATGCTAGCATTAGATTATGAACCTGCGCTTCGTTTCTAACTAAGATTACCGGGGAGTTCTCACTCTTTCTAAGATAAATACGTCCGTGAGCTGTCCAACAAAACTTGTAGGCCTTAGACTTTGCAAGATCACGGGCTATAAAATGCAATCTGGCTCCTTTGGCAGTGAGCTGTTCAGAGATGAATACAGCGGTTTCTTCATGTTTTGTTGCTCCAAGGTGCTTCGCCCTAAGTTTCTCCTTGTGTTTTATATTGAAAACCTTCGCAGACTTAATAATCTCTGTTTTTAGAACCGTGGAAGACAGCTCAACCACTATAGGTGTATTTAAATTCTTGGCCTCTCTTTTTGTTTTCACCCTATATATGTCTTTAACATCTTCCTTCTTAATGTCACAGCTTATGGTTTTCGATAGACATAACACCATTTTTGTTAGGTCTTCTCTTGATTCCACTGGTAGTCTTGGCATATTTTTGATTTCAATATTTGTCTTACGACGCTCCCGCTGCAGATCCTCAATTTGGTCTTCCAGGAAAATGATGTACTCTCTGTCCTTCCTTGATTGAGTTTCCAATTGTTCCATTTTCTTTCTTAATTCTTCATTTTGAGTTGACAGGAATGCAATACTTGTTTCAATATTAGTATTAGTCTGTTTTATTTCAATTTGTGTAGACGTAATTTTCCGCAGCTCAGCTTGCTGTTCCGATAACAATGACGAGATCATATCCTTAATTTCATCCTTAAACTCCAAGAGTTCATTCTCAAATCCATGCTCTCGAGCTCTCTTTTGGCGATGTTGAACGTAGTTAGGCGGCTTACTATCAGCATACTGGTCCAGGTTGACAGATTCAATCTTGTCGACGTTTGACCCAGATCCGCTATGTGATTTGTTTGCTATTGGGGAACGCTGTACTTTCGGCATAGTACCTACTGGTATTGTACGTACAGTGTTATCGTACGGGTAAGGAAATTAAATAGATCAATAGCAATAGCAGCAGACTAGATATGATTGCTATTGTTTTCTTGGTAGGCGTTATCCCTTTCTAGCTACTCGTAGCACACTCGCAGGACCGCTTGTTATCTCTAATTTCGCCGCCGTCGCTCACTGATCCTCTGGTGTAGTGGCACAAACACCGGGCCTCCAAAACAGACCGTCGCAGGATCGAATCCACAGAGAAAAAGAAAAAAGTGGTCGGGCTCACCGCGCGAAACAGAGGCGCTCCAAAGACAAAGGGCGCAGCTTCGAGTCCCGGGGGCGCAGCTCCACTTGACTTGATATTTTATTCGAAACAAATTAAAATTAACGCAACACGTCCTATCAGTTCCAAAGCCGAGGCGGAAGAGGACATACAAAAATACACTTACGACTGTCGGACGTTATTTCGATGGAAAAAGTACCAGGAGTATATAATCACGTGGGAAGTTAAAAAAAATGCATAACTACAGACTAGTGCGGCCTCGTGTATGAATGGGCTCAGAGTACTTGCCTTTTCAGCTTCATTCCCCTGCGCGGTCAGCACGTTCTGACTGAACATGTCCAAGAAATCTTTTGCCAGCGGATTCCCGACTTTATACTTCGGACCATCTTTGTGCGGGAGTCTTAGGAAGTGGCAACAACCTACAACAAAAATCTTCTGATAGCATAATTTCACAATATACTTATATTCAAGAGCTCGTATCGTTCCTACTGAGGGGCCTATCTTAAACTAGGCCTTTATATGAGACTGAGAACACCCACTAAACCCCAAGGTGGTCCGATACGACCGCTCTGTCTGAGGGGGATCGGGATGCCCGGAGAGAATTGAAGAAACCCCCCACGCCTTGCTCGGCCGGTGTGCTGTCCTCCCTTCACCGTGCAGGGCAGGAGGCCACTGCCTACTGTGCCAGCAGGCAAATGTTTCATCGTACTTTGGGATCAGAGCAATATGATGTAGTCTGATAATTGCCTATGTGGCATTAAGTCCGCCTTTTGTATACTACTTTACTGTGCAATAAAGATTAAATAAATCAAATAATTATTTATTTATTTAAGAGGGGCTAACAGTAAAATCCGTGATTTCAAAAATAGCCTTTATCTCTTTGACTTAAGAATCGTTTGTAGTTATTATAAATTGTAATTGAACCTATTACCTTGCAGCTGTATGCCACACCAAACTCCCAGCCCGTGGTACTGGTTAGCCGCTGCTTGCTCGTCCGCTTTCTTCCGAGCGTAGTAAGCGCGTCTACCCATATCCTCCTAAACAAGTATTTTTTTTATTAATCTTTAGGCCTTATCCCACGTGACAAGTCTCGGAAGGTAACTTAAAAGTAGCCTAAACTAACTAACTAGATGATCCCAGTGACCCAAGCCGAGTCTTAGTCACTGTCAATCATCATCAGCCAATACTGCAATAATTGCATTACACTCCAGCAGTGTAATGCAATTATTGCAGTATTGGCAGATGATAGACATAGGCCTCTCCAGTTGTCTACCACTTAGGGCAAACATCTGGAGGACATACCCATATAATTATTGTATATAATATGTATCTATATGTCGTATATCTATTGAAACAGTTTGCACGACGTTGCCCCTCTCTTCAAAGAATTTATACTTCCTCTACCTGAGGGTTGTCTGGAAGAGATCGCTCACTAGCGATAAGACCGCCTAGATTGTACCACAACATGTCTGTATCACCTTTACTGTATTTACTCTGTGTTTTTGTGCAATAAAGAATATCTATCTATCTATCTATCTATAATTGCCACGCTGGGCAAGCAGGTTGGCGTTCGTAAGGCGTAGTTTCTCGAACCGTTGACGCTGCTACCCGTCATCGGTCTGTGGTATTTAGCTACGCCTTCAATCGTGATGGTTATACCGCCACCAGTCGGTTGCCAGAGCCTCGTTTGTTATTCGGCAGAATGCACCACGGGCGAGGGTGGCATGGAGCGAAAAGACGATAGGTATATAAGATGATAGCTCTCTCTTATTCCATTCATCATCTTCATCAGCCTATCGCAGTCCACTGCTGGACATAGGCCTCTTCAGTTGTCCACCCCTTTTGGCAAACGTCTGGAACCTTTACCTATAATGCCACACTGGGCTTATTTCATCGCGTGATTTTAAAAACACTTAGATATAAAATACCTGATAAATGCCGGGATCACCAATTCAAATGCCATGTCAACCTGTCGCGAACTACAGATGAAATAGGTTATTTGAAAACTCACTTCAACAGTCTTTGGCAACGCATATACATTTGCCTCCACCTCGCTCTCCTTACAGAACGCCATAGGGCACGCCGCTAGCAATTCTTCAAGGGGCAGTGGGGGTCCGTCCTCAACGTCGCTTCGGGTCCTACTGAACGGCACTAGGAACCCCCACCCTTCTGACTGGACGTAGTGAAGGGGGTACCCCTCCCAGGATAGCCGGAGAAGCTTTGGTGTTATCTAAAAATTAATCATAGATTTTCAAACATAGTCAATAAGTTAACCAGTAATAAGAATGCTTTTGACGGTCTCGGTGGCGGATTTCGGATCTGGGTGTTCCGGGAGACGCCTCTAGTAGTCTCATACTCATAGTACAAGTTTGAAACAAGGTGGTTAGTGTTAATAGGGAATATGCATGACTTTTTTTTATGCATTTATTGAGATCTTTTGTCTTCCAGATACATAAATATCGAAGAATTTTTAAACTATCTTTTCTATTAAGCGAGTTATAAAGCGTTAAAGTTATTGATTAGACAGAGAGATCCGATGCGGTAGTTGACGTCACGTACCGTGAGCGCCGTACTAACTCCATAGAAAAATCTGTTTCGCGAGAGAGAGACGGATATATTCACTTTCAATGACTGTATCTCGCCCATTTTTCAACCAATTTTGATTTTGTTTTCACTGTTCGTAGTAGATTTTGATCTATTTTACAATAAATTAGTAAATACCTGAAACTATTTTTCATGCATATTCCCTATTCTGAAGTCTGTACGCCGTATTTTTTTTATGTATCGCTAGATCATTTATCGCCCGCTAAATTAACTTTAGAACCGATTTGGGAACCTTCAAGAAACGAGCGTATTCATATTCAAAAGGCCGGCAGCGACCCTAAACTCGATTAGAGTTGCGGGTGTTCATGGGCGGTGTCGACTGCTTACCATCAGGCATTACACCTGCTCGTCTGCCGCCTCTCGCATAAAAAAAAAAGGATTTTCATATACATAATGTGGCAATTTGCGATACACTATATAAACCCACTTAGTATAATTGCGGTAAATTGGCCTTATACTCCCTTTAAATAACTCACCTGCATACTTGTCGTGATATTATTCGCGCCCGGAGACCAATCCGGGTCTTTGCCCGGTTTGGTGCACAGTTTCCTGTACCAAGCCGGATATCCGGGCAAATATGGCCTCTTTACAGGCAACGCGTCAGCCATACCATAGAGGTGACCAAACTTTTTGCTCAACTCATGTAAGCGAGATGCGTCCTCAATAGTCTCTGGTTCATCGTACTTATCGTTACTTTTGACAGCTTCTATGTATTCTTCATTCAAAGTTTTGAATTCCGAATCCGCTATCCGTTTATCGGTTTTTCTTTTTTCAACTTTAAAATTCTCAACGGCCAGTGTGTTTTCCTTCTTTTTCTTAATTTGTTTTTTTAATTTCAGCTTTTGCGTTGACCAGTCTTGGTCCCACATCCAAAGGTCTTTCTTGTACGCGCCGTTCGCCATCATGCGGCAGGCCTCATCTGCCTTTTGCGATAAAAGCTGCCTGGATTCGAGCTTCAGATCCTCGAACACGGTTTCGGCTGAATCTATATATCGAAGCCAACTGGAATCCACCGGAAGATATGCTGAACCTGCAAGGAGTTTGTTTGAAGAATTAAAATGGTCCTTCGCGCCGGATACGAGTAATTTCAACATTCAAATCAACAAATGGAAGAATTGGGAGGTCTGTCTAGTGGTATATGTTTCCTTAATTCCTCGCAGTTCTCAAAGACATATTTCAGAATTCCAAACACTGACTTAAGCATGACATGGACATATTATTAATACAAACTAACAAGAAACTGGATTAGATGGTTACTTGCCCATTGCCACAGCGAGTTGGGTTCACCAGTCGAGGGGAAATCACTTTGCTGTGCTACACTGTAGTCTGTATACGTCCACTGCTGGACATAGGCACGCGGCAGGCGGGTTGGTGACCGCAGTAGGTTTTATTTATACCCAGTTGAACGCTGCTGCCCGCATCCTTCTATTCCATTAGTCGTCTTCTGCTACACCCACGGGATAAGGATGAATATCCACCACGGGATGACGTCCTTTTCCAGAAACCATACAAAAAACATACCCAATTCTAACATCCCCGCCAGCGTGACAGGGTGAGGGAACCTCTCCAGAAACAGAGGCAGTAGTTCCCTCAGGATGTTATGTGTAGCCACCACGTCTCCGGCGCAGTACCGCATCAGCTCCTGGAAGTTGGCGTGAACGTCCTCCAGGGAGCCTTCGACGAATATATCCCGGGTCGCCTTGTCGACTAGAGAGCCGCAGTATAGATTATGTACCTGTGGAAAGGGATAGGTGATACATTTAGTATCTTTCTTTAGTGCGCCTCGTCAAGTCGAGCGCGAAGCAAACACTGCCAATGCCAATACACACTATCTATACTAATATTATAAATGGGAAAGTGTGTCTGTCTGTCTGTATGTTTGTCTTTCTTTCACGGCAAAACGGAGCGACGAATTGACGTGATTTTTAAGTGGAGATAGTTGAAGGGATGGAGAGTATCATAGGCTACTTTTTGGCCCTTTCTTACCCCCCACTTCCCTAAAATGGGGGGTGGAAGTTTGTATGGAGCATTCACCCCGAATTTAACGCGAGCGAAGCTGCGGGCAAAAGCTAGTTAACTATAATAATAAACGAATTGCAGTAAATCGCTTTAGAGTTGGCAGGACTTTGTCTAGCTTTCATTGCTTTTTAGAAATACACAAGCAGCTCCATCAAGGCTTGGCTAGTTCTTTACAGAATGTTTTTGATGGGATATTTCTTACATCTAAAAACCAAAGCCAACGAACATAATTGATTATGACAATGTACCCCTGATCTTAATCAATGTCTTTTTAGCAAGCTTTCAGAAATATTCGTTTTATCGTTGACCTTCGGATATAAGTATGTATATCATATCTCCTCTTATCGTTCACAGCTTAACTGGCTTTCTATAGCGACACATCGTAATATCCGTATTCTATGTACTCTTTATTCATACCTCTTCCTTATAAATAAAATGATGAAAAATCGCCCTGACGTCTCGTTTGCCTATAGCCATATAGCCACGTCTATAGCCACAGTACCTCGCTCAGGTTGTTCAGCGAGCTGATCTCCTTCCAGTCGTCGTCGCTGGGGTGGGGCTCCTTGTTCTTGGCGCGCAGCACGGTGCGCTGGTAGCTGGTGACGCCGCTCACGCACGTGTGCATCGACATCGTGTCCATGAAGCGTACCCCTGGAATAGTAGTGGAGCAACTTTAGCTGAGAAGCGGGGGAGGGGTATCCCGCATATTTGCGGTACATCTCATGCACCAACCAGGCTCTTATGAGGAAACGCAAGTGCGAGAGAAGTCAGTGCCAGCCAAACAAATAAATGTAAATAAATATTTTGTTGTGTGGATTTGCAGGCCGCGCGCATCATACAACACAACAGTCTGTTACCTAGAGGCTGGCACCAACTCCAAAAATAAGTGATGTTTGTAAATATTTAAATAGTTATACATATAATATGTATGAAGCGATAAGACCGCCTAAATTGTAATTTGTTTTTGTTTGTAATGTGTTTTTCTGTAATGTCTGTGTTTTTGTGCAATAAAGAGTTTCTATCTATCTAAGTACTTCGTTATTTATCGCTTTTTAGTTATGCAGGTACAGTTTTTGTCAGATAAAATTTTTTGTTGTTTGTGTTTTTTGAAGTCAGTTTAATTCTTTTTAGAAGTCAAATTTTATTGAAGTAATCTTACCAGTCCTTTCAAGCCAATACTGTTCTTTAATTTTCGCTCTATCAAATGATACATTATGTCCAATTACAATTCTAGGTCTCTGCAAGTCTCCACAAGGCTTCAGGCCATCAGTTTCCAATGGAATCAGACTGTCATACTCCACATTATCATAAACTGTATGAGATTCACCATTGGCAAGTGGCTTACTTATCCATCCATACCTGGAAATCAAAATTAAAATGAAGAGAATTAGATAATAGAGAATCTCACTTTTCTATTAAAATCCAGAAGTGCCAATAAAAAATACAACATATTTGGGCTTTTGTTCTGCACATTTTTATATTAGTAATAGGTAATAAATAAAAAAAAATTATAGACAGTTCAATTGATGTTTATTTTTTTATGACTGAGGAGGCAAAATGCCTGAGATTCACCTGATCATAAGTTATCACTTAAGCCAATAGAATACCAACACCAGGGAATACAGTGTCAGATTAGTAAGAATCTCTTGAACATTAATTAACAATCAATTTTCTTGTACCATTTGTGGGCTTTGGCACAAACCAGTAAACACTCAACTTAATAACATACCATGCATCAGCAGACACAGCACATGCCAATGTGGGCCTCTTCCCAGCCGTCATCAGGACCTCCACATCAAAGACCAGGGCATCGTCAGGTGGACAGGGGACCGGATGTGGCACATCACTCACATATTTGGTCCAACCAGGAGATTTTGTCCATTTCTGTTAAATGTAAAGAAAAATAGTCCTTAAATATGCCATGAAACTTTATGTTACCGTTTGTTGAAATTGTTTCATGGATAATGGATTCTATGCCTTTGCAATTTAATTGAAAATTGATGGTTATGGCCCCCTGTCTGTACAAAACAAAAATTTAATACAGGTATGCCTTAAGTAATTAATTTTATATTTAATTGAATGTGTGTAACATACAGTAATTGTGATTGTTTTTTTTTTTTTATAGTAGCTCGACATAATGGCTTCCCTACGCCTGATGGAAAGCTAAAGAGAAGCCCAAGTCGCTGTGACAACTGGCAAGTAGCTGGTTAGTTACCTGTCAGTTGCCACTGCCATGCCGGCCCAACCCTAACCCCCCACGAGCTCCGGAGACCCTACTCACCAGCAGAAACACGACCCGGAGGTCATTTGGCTGCGGTATTCTATAGGGTGGAGGTCTTTCCCCGGACGGGCAGCTCAATACGAGCGAAGGTTCGCTATGCCCTACCTCTCTTTGTGACTAATATACAAAATAATAGTCTAGTATGTTCATGAAATATAATATAGTATGTTTATTTATGTAGGAATATGTATTTTATGTTACAATATTATTATATTATTGAGTTATTGTTTTTCAAATTAACTTTGTAGCACACTACCTTAAAATTAGTTTCTGCTTAGCCTAATGGTTGACTGGTAGAGAATGCCTATGTGGCATTAAGTCCGCCTTTTGTACACTACTTAATTGTGCAATAAAGATTAAATAAATATAAATAAATGAAATATTTAGGAAATAGTACCTCACACAACATGGCTGAAAGTTATACAAAGTGCATTAAATCATGAGTATTTCATGTCTTAATAGTCCCTCATACAGTAGCAGGCAAACTTACATGATTAGGTTTTGTAGGAACAGACTTGTCCCTATGAAAAGTGGAAATACTTCCGCCGAGCTAGGTGATCGTGCTCGGGGACCGCGGTCCAATGGACCATCTTGGTTTTTCGTATATATAGCGAGTCGTGATAAAAACTTCGTATGTGAGTTGTACGTCTTCCATACAAGTTGTATGGAGCGATTTCATTCTCCATAGCCCCGGATTTCACATCGCCATCTGTTGTTAGCTGGAGGAACTAGTGACTTCATATTGTGTAGATTGTTGTAGCGATGTGGAGATAGGTGTCGCTACAGTTTTATCATGCAATTAAAGACTAATTAAATTACCTAATTTGGGCAAGTCCTGGATGTGAGAAGCCCAAGATTGATCAAAGTGGCAAACATTGGGAGAAATGTATGTCCAGCAGTGGACTGTTAGAGGCTAAATGATGAAGATGATATTGTACTAACCTTTGGCTGCGGAGGCAATTTGCTACAAGCTAACTTAGTCAAGAGGTCTCTGTACGGGGCACACTGGTGTTCCCCGATGTTGAAGAAGTGTTCAACCACATCTTTGCCCTCAAGCTCAGGCAATTTGAGCTCTACATCAGGCAAGTGGCTCTGCTCTTTGAAATTGATGCCGTGTTTGAGAAGATTATTTTGACAACTAAAAAGTATTATTAAAAATATCTTGTAAAATTTAATAAGGAATAACTGATCAACGATGACTATATTAAAAAACTTAATTAGTAACAAAAATTACCTTTTAATTAACTGCGGGTCTACAGGTGGACTAGGACATTTGAACAACTGATCATAAATGTTTTTGGATATCATTTGTATATTCATATCATTGACTCTGAATTCTTTTGAAGTGTTTTTAGTTTCCAAAACTTTTTTCGTATTGAGGTTATCTTCATTTTGAGTCTTATGTTTACGGATTATCCTCACTTCACTGGTAGGAAAAATTTCAGAGCAACACCGGCATCCTACTAAAACATGCTTTGGCAAATTAATTTTACCCGTAAATAGCATTTTTCCATTATAAAACACGCAGAACTCTGCAAAACAAACTTGGCGCCACAGAGAGAACAACAAACAATAGTTTTAATTTTTTGACATATCGTAATGTCATTGTGTCTCTGGACCACTGGGTTTTAGCCTTAACTCTATAATCGGAACAAAGAATAGAACGAGACACGTCAGTCGTCAACCTACCCCCTTCTGTCAAACTTCCACATTCACAAATCCGCTTTTGAGTTTTGGCATTGGCTTGGCATTCTTCATTCAGTCAGAGATGTTCAGATTATTACAGCCATACTATATATGTACAGATGGTGACTCATCCCCTTCAGTAGGGTAGTAATGGTTTAGATTAATTGCTGGGGGATATATAAATAATTAAGGGACAAAGAAATGCAAATTTTGAAGAATATTATTTTATTATATATGCCGTCAAAATATTTAATACATAATACTATAATGCTTTACTTAAGTTATCGCCTACAACAATGACAACATAATCAACTTGCAAACAGTAAGATAACATATTGGTGCAAACTTAAGTAAAAGGAATGTAGTAAAGTAAGTCTGGATTAGTTTGTTCTTAATTGATAGTCTCCGTTCTGAGTGATATACCGCACCCAAGGCAAAGCTTGGTAACCACTCTTCTCAATGATTTTCAAGTATCTGACTTGAATACCAGATGTTGTGAAGTATGGAATCTCAAACTTGACTTGTATAGGAGGTTTCCCATCTACTTCTTCACACTCAACAGATGGCAAACCAAAGTGGGCCCTCATCAAATACTCTTTACCTCCTGGAAACGATTTTATCGACCAAGTGATAGCATTCTGCTCCGGAGTATACTTCACACTGCCAATAGTAGTCTTGAATTTAGGGGAGTCTGCGTCAGCAGGGACGGGAATAATTATCTCAACGTTGTTGGCAGTTGAACGTCTTTTAAACTGTGACTTGGCTTTTATCATGTACTCGACTCTGGAGTGAGCATGGCGCTCAATGACAGACTCGATCCAAATCAACGGCTTCACATGAGTGTTTAATCTATATGACATTAGCTCAAATTCACCATCTGGGGGGATGAATGAAATTGTCCTATCATTTTCGAAGCGTGACAATCTGACGCACTGGTGGAATTTAACATCTTCAAGCTCAACAGATTTGGACTTCCCCCTTCCTGTACTTTCAAACAATACTTTGTCATTTAAGCCCAGACGCAGTTCAGGCATGCCTGACAAATACACTCTCATCTTGATTGCTCCAACGATCTCGCTGCGCAGGACATTGCCGTTAGAGTTAGCCAGCAAGTTGACCGACTCAATCACATCCAAAAATACTTCATTTTTCCTATACTTAATTCCCTCAGATCGCCACGACACCGCGTTTGTAACCGCCATCGGTATCCGCGGCTGCATCTCCAGTTTATGACCTTCTTGAGTGATATACTCCTGCAAAATCTTGCTGTCAGTTGTTTGGGGATACCCAAAATCTATAAGCTCATCCAACAGCTCGTATATTACGACGAAGTTATCACGAATACTTTCCTCCTCAAGTTCTTTAAAGTATTCAGCCATTACTTCAACAATCTTGTACAGGAATACAAAGACAAGTGCTATGTTAGCATTTTTCTTGGTAGTGGACACAATGTAGAGGTTGTTTGTCTTTATATAGGCGAAGGTGCACTCGCTGGTCTGCAACAGGGGAGTCAGCATGCCCTCCTCTTCTTTCTCCATGAGTAATGGCATGAACTTATCTATGACACCCATGTCCACATCACCGCGATAGTTTCTTGATATGAGCACTTTGCC
Source organism: Conogethes punctiferalis (assembly GCA_031163375.1). Classification (NCBI taxonomy): domain Eukaryota; kingdom Metazoa; phylum Arthropoda; class Insecta; order Lepidoptera; family Crambidae; genus Conogethes; species Conogethes punctiferalis. Next base: position 11,637,897 of record CM062096.1, on the reverse strand, counting down.
CTTCACATCCAAGATGTATATGGCAGAAGAAGACATTTTGACGCTGAAATAGAATTAAACCTCTGTTAAAACAGTTTTGAAAGCAAAAAACCAGTTTTGAATCGAAGTTATCTCTGGACAGTTTATTTTACGAAATTCACAACAAACTATGTAAATATTATTATTTTGAGAATTGAGCTTTACTTACGTCTAAATTACAGCGTTTTCAAATAAGAATATTAGTACATATTACTACATTATCAATTATTTCACCGCAGAACACGAAAATTACTAGTGTACAATGGTGACGCAATTGACACAGTTTTGACTTTGACAGCTTTTGATAGTTTTTTTTCGACAACGCGTTTTAGTGATGTGCATAGTTTGCTGTAAAAACATTTGATCATTCAATTGCTTAAGACAATTCAACTGATCAGTAAAAATTGAAAAAATGAAAATGCCTTCCGTTTTCATATTTCATATTCTTTACTGTCAACTGTCTTATAATCTACGTGTATCTCCTCTACTACATACTTGATATGTGTACAATTCTTTAATAATATTGTAATTTAAATAAAAGGTATAAATACTTTATTAATTCTTTGATAATTCTTGACTGTATTATGATTGATTGGGATATAAGGGAGCGATCTACCATCTTTTCGCTCCAAGCCAACCTCACTTGCCCGTGGTGCGTCCTGCCGAATAACAAACGAGGCACTGGCAACCGACTGGTGGCTGTCTAGCCACCATCATAAATATCACAGGCCGATGACGGGCAGCAGTGTCTCCGGAACGAGGAGCTACGCGCTGCGATCGCCAACCCGCCTACCCAGCGTGGTGATTATGGGTTATATCCTCCAGATGTTTGCCCTAAGTGGCGAACAACTATGTCCAGCTAGCAGTGGACTGCAATAGGCTGATGATGATGATGACTGTATTATGAGTACAGAAACCTTTTAAATCTACCAGAAATAGAACTCTGTAAGTCTACTCCGAAATGTACTGCCGTATTATATTAGAGTCCATACAAAACTATTGAGGTAAATTAACAGTTACATGACATGGACCTATACAATAGTATACTATAAGGTTACCGATACCGAAGATGTAAGTAATAAAGTGAACTCCGAAATTTTGTTGGCAAACTTCAGATATGGCCCTGCCTAAATATGATTCGTTTATAACTTTGATTACCTATGTATCTATTTCATGTAACAGTTCAATTATGGATCATTCTTATTTGACATTTAATCAAATTAAACACTCTATACGTAATAGATTTAAAGAAACAAACATACACAAAATAAAGCTCCATGCTTATGTTTAATACTGAAAAGTCTATAGGGTTCGATTTGTTGATATGAAATATAAGTTGTCAATGACTTAAATCTTCGCAACGCGATCAGCACAACACAACACTAGTAGTTGTCTTCTCATTCGTGCTGATAGTTTGTTTGATGATTTTTTTCTAAATTATTTATTTTCTTTTGAATTTCACAATGGATTGTTACTTATTTGCTGTTAATTTATTTATTTACTTTACCGTCTTTTCGTAAACATGGTGTTTTAAGTTAAGGCAGTGTTCTAGCAAAATTATTATCAATGTTGATCAAAATGATACCAGGGAATCGTCCACAACAAAGGAATCCTATAGTTTTCCTGGATATTGCAATAGATGGAGAAAGTGGTTAGTATAAATCCCTGTGTATTTTGTGCCATTTATTTCCAGACTTATTATGTACTTCTTGTATTTACCATAACCATAACAAGGACACTGCATTTTTCAATGCATTATGCAAAACTGGTGTGCAATGTGCATTTTAAAGTGATGGCAGCAGTCGGTACAAGTAGGTACTGACTGCCCCCTTTGGACAGATTTTGTACAGTGCTCAGCTCTTCTATTGTGCTATAGAATTTAATTTACTTGAGTTATTTAATCTTTTTTTTCTATATTTTATTTATTCCTATATGATTAATGTTGTTATAATATGATCTTTTCGGTTGGAGTGTCGCAAAAGGTGTTCAAGGCGATTGGAACTTAAAAAATATTAAAAAAAAATTAACTACAATAAAAGTTAAATCTTTCTATTTTATTGTTTATAGGGTGTTAAATTAATTTAAACACTTTTTACTCTTGTACTTTTTGTGTCAGATTTCAGGTTAAGCGAAAAACTGGCGCCTTCAATGTTTAACCTCATTTTACTGCTAAACCTGAAGTCAGAGAGAAAAAACCCTGAGAGCAAAAAGTGTTTCATTTAACCCCCTTTACACATTAAAAAAGAAAGATTTCATTTTTACGATGGTTCATAATTCCCAAGTCCCTTTTCAAAGTGTTTTTGGTAAAGAAAATTATATTACTAAAATTTCTTAATATAGCTTTTACTGTAATTATTTTCCTAATATTTTTCTATAATAGAATTTGTCATTTTTGATTATTTGAATATTTTGCAATGGATTATGCAAAAAAGCCTAAATTGTGGTGCAGTTTGCAAATTGTCTTAAACTTTCTCAGTCACTAAAATGTTTACAAACTCTTACCATGTATTTTGTTTTCAATGTATAATAGTCATAATGCATTATACATATGTGCATACAGTAGGTATGTGAATATAATAATATGCAACATAGTCAAAGATCACTAACAATTGAGTCATTTAGAATAACTACTAAAGGTTTCATATGTATGAATAGGTACCGGAATTTATCTTCCAGTATCTGGAACTATAGATGGCTCTAATTTTCCAAAAAAGAAATTTAAATATAAAAATGGAGAAACTGACTGACTGACTGACATATCAATGCACAGCCTAATTGGCTAAAGATAGGCACTTGAAATTTGGAAGGGACGTAGCTAAGGTACCGTGGAGGTGCACTAAGAAAAGAATTCCCACGGGAACGGGAGTTAGAGAGAAAAAATAGTATTGAACCCGTGTGAAGCCGGGGCGGGTCGCTAGTTACTCATATTGTGTTAAAATCATATCTGTAACTGTTTTTTCCTGTCCATGTTTTCTTTTTTTGTGCAATATCTATTTATAAAAAAAATGTATACATTTGTTCTCATTTCCAGCAGGCCGAATAATAATTGAGCTGAGGAAAGATGTGGTGCCAAGAACAGCAGAGAACTTTAGGGTGTTATGTACTGGAGAAAAGGGCACTAATAGTGACGGGAAACCACTGCATTTCAAAGGAGTCAAGTTCCATAGAGGTATGAATGAAACATATTCCTATTTTATTAGTATAAAATGTTTCAATAATGTGCCAGGAGGGCACCGCCCCGCCCACCCAAAACGTGTGCCATACACGTTGGGCGGTTGCCCCCAATTTATAGGGAGCTGCGTCAAGTTTGTTTGAGCATCCCGACCCCCCTCAAACAGTGTGTGTAGTGGACCACCAATAGGGACCATAGTGGGACTTCTCTGCTTGATTTATTTTTATTTATTACTAGCTGTGCCAGCGGCGTCGCTCGCGTGGATATCGGGTTTCAAAAATAACGGACTTCCATATAATACCCATCTATACCTAGTGCCTAAGTTTTAAGTTAGACCTCTAGCAATACATTGGTGAAAACCGCATTCAATTCTATGCAGTAGTTTTCGCGTAATGCGCGTTCAAACATACAGGTTTAAATTTCTCGCGTTTTCCCAACACTTCCCGTCACTGCTCCGCTCCTATTGATTGTAGCGTGATGAAAAGTATCCTATAACCTGCCCAGGAGTATGAAGAATAATTGTACCAAGTTTCGTCAAAATCTGTTCAGTAGTTTTTTTTTCTATAACGAACATACAGACAGACAGACAGACAAAAATTTTACTGATTGCATTTTTGGTATCAGTATCGATCACTTATCACCCCCTGATAGTTATTTTGAAAAAATATTTTATGTACAGAATTGACCTCTCTACAGATTTATTATAAGTATAGACTAACTGTGACGGCGGCGTCGCACGCGTGGATATCGGGTTTCAAAAATAACTGACTTCCATAAAATGGTGCTTAAATTTTAAGTTAGACCTCTAGCAATACATTGGTCAAAACCGCATTCAATTCCATGCAGTAGTTTTTGCGTGATGCGCGTTCAAAAATACACATGAAAATTTCACCCGTTTTCCCAAATCTTCCCTTCACTGCTCTGTTCCTATTGATGGTAGCGTGATGAAAAGTATACTATAACCTGCCCAGGGGTACAAAGAATAATTGTGCTAAGTTTCATTAAAATCCGTTGAGTAGTTTTTGTTTCTATAACGAACATACAGATAGACAAAAATTTTACTGATTGCTTTTTTGCCATCAGCATCGATCACTAATCATCCCCCGATAGTTATTTTGAAAATATATTTAATGTACAGAATTGACCTCTCTACAGATTTATTGTAAGTATAGAATAGAAGATAGATTTATTTAAACTTTATTACACAAACAAAATGGTACAAATGGCGAACTTAATGCTAGGAGCATTCTCTACCAGTTAACCTTTAGGTCATGCAGAGAGCAGATTTATGTGTGGTGTGTTCAAAGAGGAACACAATGAAAGATATACCTATACTAGCTTTTGCCCGCGACTTCGTCCGCGTGTTTAAATTTATACATACAAAAGTTTTTTCCCGCTAACTCCCGTTCCCGTGGGAATTTCTCAAATACAGCCATAACTAAACTTTATATTTACTAAGGTACCTGCATGCCAAATTTCAAGCGTCTAACTTAAGCGGTTTAGATTTTTCATACAAAAGGATTTTCCCGCTAATTCCCGTTCCCGTGGGAATTTCGGGAATTCCTTTCTTAGTGCACCCCTACGGTACCTAAGCTACGTCCCTTCCAAATTTCAAGTGCCTACGTTTAGCCGTTTGGGCTGTGCGTTGATATGTCAGTCAGTCAGTCAGTCAGTCAGTCAGTCAGTCAGTTTCTCCTTTTATATATATATATAGAAGATAAAATTACCATAAATCACACATATCGCACCAGTATTACTTACATGTCATTTTAATCTCAGACAAAAAGATCAAGGTTGTTTTGGCATATGGGTGACATTGACATGAGGGTGTTGCTGTGAAACAAAAATGTCATTAGTGACGTTTTATATGAAGGCCGGCCATTGGTTCAGATTTCAGCCACCTTTATCGAAACGTCCTCGTCAGTCTTGTAGGTATATCAGCCAAACTCAGGCGCACCACAAAACGTCTGATGTAGTGTCAAATAGTGTTGACGATCGATAGTCGACTATCGATAGGTTATTGATAGATAAGAAAGAAAGAAAAAACGTTTATTCAGTGCAAAACAATACATGTCAGTTTTTTTTATTTTTTTTTTATAGTGGCTCGACAAAATGGCTTCCCTACGCCTGATAAAAAGCGAAAGAGAAGCCCAAGTCGCTGTGACAACCGGCAAGTAACTTGTCAGTTACCTGTCAGTTGCCACTGCCATGCCGGCCCAACCCTAACCCCTTCGACGAATTTTTATCTGTATGTTTGATCGCGCATCACGCGAAAACTACTACATCGCATTAAATGGTTTTCACCAATGTATTGCTAGAGGTCTAACAAGGCACTGTTTTAAGGAAGCAACTGACCATAGTTCGGCATCACATGTCATAACGATATTGATGAAAAATATCGATAGTTATACTATAGTCAGTTCGGCAACTCCAATGTCAAACCGCAGTTCAGAGTTCACAAGTATTGCGGTGCGGTGCCACGCCATAATGCACTGTACGAGAATGACCTTTTTAGGGTTCCGTAGCCATTAAATGGAACCTGTATAGATTCGTCATGTCCGACTGTCTCTGTCTGTACGTCCGTATGTCACAGCCACTTTTTCCTGAAACAAACTTGGTAACGTAATAAATATATGATACAAACTTCCACTGGAAAATGGATTTGAACGTGTAAAAATGTACTTAACGTGTATGTTTGACCATTTGACCGAATCCAGCGTAGAGCTGCTCGTATTGTCGATGACCTGACCCTGTCAAGTCGACTCGACTCACTGGCATTGCGAAGAGACGTTGCATCCATGTGCGTTCTCTACCGCATCTATCATGGGGAGTGTTCTGAAGAATTGTTTGGTTTACTGCCTGCAGCGGAGTTTCTTCACCGCACCACACGTAACCGACTGAAATTCCATCCACATCATCTCGATGGCTGGAGATCCTCGACTGTACGTTTTATGAGGAACTTCTTGCCTCGCGCCTCGGTTTTGTGGAACCAACTTCCTGCGGCAGTCTTTCCGAACAGCTACGACTTGGGAACCTTCAAGAAACGAGCGTATTCATATTTAAAAGGCCGGCAGCGACCCTAAACTCGGCTAGAGCTGCGGGTGTCCATGGGCGGTGTCGACTGCTTACCATCAGGCATCACACTTGCTCGTCTGCCGCCTCTCGCATAAAAAAAAAAAAAATGTAAGTAGATTTTTTTAATACGTCATGTCATAAATCTTGTCAATTGAGTCGGGGGACCTGCTGTCTCCTTTGGCTGGGGATGCAGCATTACAACCTATTAAAGGGTCGGCAATACGCGTGTTATACCCTTGGCGTTGCATGCGTCCATAGGCTACCGTAACCGATCAACAATAGGTGGGCTTCGGTCCAACCGGTTGTTTGCCAACTTAGTGGTATAAAAAAATCGTGTAAACCGCAATTTATCTTTGACTATCGACCCGCCCGGCTTCGCACGGGTGCAATACATACAGATATACCTTCCTCTTGAATCCCTCTATCTGTTAAAAAACATCCCATCAAAAGCCGTTGCGTAGTTTGATGATATTAGCATACATAGGGACAGATAGAAAACAAAAGCGACTTTGTTCTAAACTACTGATTCAATGAACTCGAATACAATTTAAAAAAAGATGCTACGAGTACGGAACCCTACATGGGCGAGTCCGACTCGCACTTGGCTACGTCTAGTTTGTTACGAGTTAACGTACAGTCAACGTGTTGAGTAGCTGAAGAAAGAGAGAGCAAGGCTACGGCCTTTGTTACGCCTCAGTACATCTCGCCTCATTTTAAGCAGGATTGTCATAGGTCAGGTACAAAAGAGGCTCTTACACACTCTTTTTACATAAAATGATCCTACGCAACATTTATTGAATAATAATAAATTAACATTTGACATTTGAACCAAGGGTCGTGGGTTCGATCCCCGCTCAGTACAGACATTTGCGTGAACATGTCTGTTTGTATTGGTCTGAGTGTTTATTATATATAATACTAGCTGTGCTCGCGACTTCGTCCGCGTGGAATAGTTATTTTTTCCCCTTCTTTTTTTAGATTTTCCATTATTTCTTCGCTCCTAATAGTTGCAGCGTGATGTTATATAGCCTTCCTCGATAAATAGTCTATTCAACACAAAAAGAATTTTCCAATTCGGACCAGTAGTTTCTGAGATTAGCGCGTTCAAACAAACAAACAAACTCTTCAGCTTTATAATATTAGTTAAGATGTATTTTTTTACAAAAAAGTATCTAAGTAAGTTTATCATTTATCTAGCACCCGTAGTACAAGCTTAGGCTTGGGGCTAGATGGCGATGTGTGGCCCCGCGTAGCATGTCTTGGGTTATTTATATGGTTGAGGAATCTCGCACTGTGCAAACTGACTGTAAATTCCCTTCGATTAAACAATAGGGTATTGGACTATGTTTGATTTTAAATTTTATTTCATAGTTACTAGAAAGAATCCATAAAATGCCTATGACTTATTTGAAAAATCGCAACTAAAGTTTGTTGCGAATTGAGACGGTAATAGACCTGCAAAGTTGATCAAAAAAGTCCATGTCGAAAACGTGAAATTCATTCGATAACATTATACCATGCATTGAGTTGCATTATTTATTTGTGTAGGTATTTGTTCTGAAACCAATAGGCTATTATGGCTAAAAATTGTATTTTTCCTTTTTTCATTCAAATAAACAATAGCAAAGATACAAGGCATCAAAAGTTAGGAGTGGGAGTCTGACGCCACTCGCTCCCGTAAAAATGCCTCACCAAGGCACGTCACGCGTACTTTCAACGGACTATAACTTTGTAATTTTTAGTCTAATTTACAAATTAAAAAAAGACGGACTAATTTCAATTTTTATCCATAATAGCCTATTACATAAACGCGACATTTAATATAGCTATCAAACTTACTAATACTGAAAACATGCTTGTTGTGACGTCCGCGTCACTCGGTCAAAAGAGGTCTAGTTAAATAGCCTATTGAGAACCTCCTCCTTTTTTGAAGTCGGTTAAATAGCGAGTCATTGTGAGCTCAATCGTAACTCTCTGAAATGAATCAACTTTACGATGACGGTATAATCGCTGCCTCCTGTTGAGGTTACCAGTACACGGCGATAAACTTGATTGTTGTAATTTTCCCGCGCGTGGTGATAGCGTCACTACTTACTATGTGCGATTGTACGATTTTTATTGTAGTGACGTGTTTCAACTGTGTCATGTCGTAATGATTAATTTATCTTTTGTCCGAACGAACGTCTTTAGCCGTTACTATTAGATAGATATTCTTTATTTGCACACCAAACAGATGACTTATAAAATTAGGGTCACCGGAGCTCGTGGGGGGGGTTAGGGTTGGGCCGGCATGGCAGTGGAAACTGACAGGCTAACCAGTTACTTGCCAGTTGTCACAGCGACTTGGGCTTCTCTTTGGCTTTCCATCAGGCGTAGGGAAGCCATTACGTCGAGCTACTATAAAAAAAAATGAATGAGGAGAGACCCATAGCCTCGTAAAAAATTATAAAGATTTGTCACATGCCTTTTATCTGCCCTTTGCAGCTATATCACAATTCATGGTCCAGGGCGGCGACATCATCAACGGAGACGGCACGGGGGGAGAAAGCATTTACGGTCCTACATTTGAAGATGAAAATTTTATATTAAAGGTAGGTCGCAGGTAGGATTTGACATACTGGTTGTAAGCTGCGGCTCAATCAGTGTCACTGGATTAAATGACAGGCTCGGTGGCTCAATTGGTAGTGACCCCTGTCTTCTGAACCAAGAGTCGTGGGTTCGATTCCCACTCGGGACAAACATTTGTGTGATGAACACCTGTGTTTGTTCCGTGTCTGGGTGTTTATATTGTATTTAAGTATATATTTGTGGTACCTTCGTTGTTCTGATACCCATAACACAAGTGCTTAAGCTACTTACTTTGGGATCGGAGCAATAAGGTAAGATAAGATATTCTTTATTGCACACCAAACAATTGACTTAAAACTATGTATAGTAGACATTATGCTGTACAATATAGGCGGCCTTATCGCTATAAGCGATCTCTTCCAGACAACCTTAGGGTAGAGGATAGTTACAGAGCAATGTATGTGATTTAAAAAAAAACGTATCGAGTCACACTGTGGAGACACACTCAGGGGCTTTGCTGCCGCCGTATTTGCCGTATCAATTATACGGGGCCCCCAGCCTATGTAGGCCCCCAAAGTGTATAAGCAAAAACTAATAAAAACTTCCCACAATCACTAACTGACTGGTTCAAGCCGCGACCGCGCGATTATCTATGGTCATTCATACCCTGCCGTACACACGACCGCTCGAGCAGACGCGACCTATAGCCAGCGCGGTCGCGACTTTAGGCAGTGTTCTACTGTCATCCCCTTAGCGTTGTCCCGGTTTGTGTCTCTAGGCCCAGGGTCCGCTTTGACCATGATCCTAGATTTAGCGAGTCTGGTTATTACATTGAAGCGACTGCCATCTTCTGACCATCGTAACCCTCAGAAAGGGGAACCAGACAAATTTGGATCATGCAGGCTACGCAGGCAGTGTTTATTTATTTTATTTATTAAGGAAACACACAGCACATAATATTACATTTACATTAACATAATGAACTACACATTGGCAATTAAAGTTTCCACTGCTAGTTTACACATTAGACAGTGTTGAATAGGCAGCAAACATATAATTCAGCCATGAATGGAGGATGAGGTCCTCTTAACGCTAAATACATTTAAACACTTAACTATCTTTATTTTTATTTTTCAAGAAGCCACGAAAACGACTTTTCTCTCTGTCAAAAATGTCGATGTGGTCAAAAGAGGTATTATATTTATTACAGGCTCTGATAATAAAACTATTACCTACTTCTGTAATTAGTTGCACAAAGGGGCGTTACAAAAGTATTCCTGTGACGTGCGCCAGGTCTAGGACACCCGAAACACAATTTGCTTAATAAATAAGAAGAGTCAACTAAATTATTCTACAGTACTATAATAAAATGTTTCAGCACGAAGCAGGTGTGCTAAGCATGGCGAACAGAGGCCGGCCTCACACGAACGGCTCTCAGTTCTGCATCACGACGGTGCCGTGCCCTCAGCTGGACGGGACTAATGTGGTTTTCGGGAGCGTGCTGGCCGGATTGGGCCTGGCGCACGAGATGCAGGAGGCCAGCGACGACGGCAAGCCGCGGGTGGTGAGTAGTCATCATCGTCATCAGCACACATCAGTCCACTGCTGGACATAGGCCTCTCCCAAGGTTCGCCGCTGTGCTCGATTTTGGGCTTCTCCCATCCAGCACTTGCCAGCCGTCCTGCGCAAATCGTCACTCCACCTGGCCTGAGGGCGTCCTACACTACGTTTGCCGAGACGCGGTCTCCACTCCAGAACTCGTTTACCCCAACGGTTTGATAACCGGTTTGATAACCGGTTTGATAACCTAGGTGATCCTAGCTGCAATGTCTGCCCGAGGTATATATATTTTTGAACAACTTCGAGGACGTCGCCGGGCACTGCAATCGGTTCCGGTAGAACATGTTCATTGAACATGGGTGAGTAGTGTCTCACCAAAATATAGATATTATTCAGCCGAAACCGATGCGAGACTTTCCGCCGGGCCCCAGTTAGCACCGAAAGTACCTAACTACCGCTAACTAACTAACTTTTAGACCTCACGATCGCTTACTATCAGGATGATGATGAATTCAGGATGACCTCTTCTTATAAACAAAAATAAACCGAAATTTACGTCATCATTATCTCATCGTCCTGTCGTAGCCCACTACTGGACATAGGCCTCTAGTTGTTCTCAAGTTTGGGCAAACATCTAGATGCGTTACCTATAACCGCCACGTGGGCTGGCGGGTTGGAAATCGCAGGGCGTAGCCCCTCGCTCCGGTGACGTCATAGGCCTGTCGTATTTAGCTATATAGGGGGATGTAAGGGAGCGACCTTTTCGCTCCAAGCCATCCTCACCTGCCCGTGGTGCATTCTGCCGAACAACAGACGAGGCTCTGGAAAGCCGACTGGTGGCGGTAAAACCATCACGATAGAAGGCGTAGCTAAATACCACAGGCCGATGACGGGCAGCAGCGTCACCGGAGCAAGAAGCTACGCCCTGCGATCGCCAACCCGCCTGCCCAGCGTGGCGATTATGGGTATATCCTCCAGAAGTTTGCCCTAGGTGGCGAACAACTGGAGAGGCCTATGTCCAGCAGTGGACTGCAATAGGCTGATGATGATGATGATTTAGCTATAGCTACGCCTTCAATGGTCAACCAGTCGGTTGCCAGAGCCTCGTTTGTCATTCAGCAGGATGCACCACGGGCAGGTGAGGGTGGCTTGATGCGAAAAGATGATGTGTCGCTCCCTTACATCCCAAACTACTATACGATGTTGTTTGCAGGAGTGCGTCGTGAGTGATTGCGGGGAGTTAGACGCGGGGTGGGACGCGCGCTGCCACGACGGCACGCCCGACCAGCTGCCCGAATACCCTGAAGACTACCACGATCTCCATGTTGTACCTGTGAGTAACACTTGTTAGAGGTAGTTCATCCCCTTAGAGGGGGGCCAGTCGGGCCCGCGGAGGCGGGCAGTGCTGGTGGTGTCGCGGCAGTCCTAGTCTTTCCGGGTCCCGTGACACCATCCCCATAGGCGCTTGACAGGAGGGGCCGGGGTTTTTAGTGGGTATTCCCTGCCTCCTTTCCACCTTGAGGCAGGGTGAGTCCCACATACCCCGTCACTCTCCCCGGGTAACGGGGATGCCTAAAAGCATTTTCCTCGGCATAAAAAAAAGGTTGTCATCATCATCATCAGCCTATTGCAGTCCACTGCTGGACCTAGGCCTCTCCAGTCGCTCGCCACTCAAGGCAAACATCTGGAGGATATGTCAATCGCCACGCTGGGCAGGCGGATTGGCGATCGCAGGACGTAGCTTCTCGCTCCGGTGACGCTGCTGCCCGTCATCGTCTTGTGGTATTCATAGACATAAAATTGATATATATCGTCCAATCTAAAATGTCGCGCCCCAACACCGCTTTTACGCACACATTGCGAGGTCTAGAAAACAGCTTGATTTTTACTACTAAAAAAGTCGTTTCCCTGCCGTAATACTTGGCTATTCAGTTTTAAGAACAGAATGCGTAGTTTTAGGCTTCGTTAATCTTCTTCTTACACCTTGTAAGAGAAGTAAGTATTTAAGTGAGTTTATAAGTTGTCTAGTAGGTATCCATAGTTCAAGCTTCAGCTTAGTTTCGGTCTAGATGGCGACGTCCGGCCCGGCGCGACATGTGTTGGGTTATTTATTTTTTACTAGCTGTGCTCGCGACTTCGTCCGCGTGGAATAGTTATTTTTCCCCCGTTTTTTTTTTACATTTTCCATTATTTCTTCGCTCCTAATAGTTGCAACGTGATGTTATATAGCCTAAAGCCTTCCTCGATAAATGGTCTATTCAACACCAAAAGAATTTTTCAATTCGTATCGGTAGTTCCTGAGATTAGCGCGTTCAAACAAACAAACAAACTCTTCAGCTTTATAATATTAGTTAAGATGTTTGTCGTCATTTGGAAGAGTCGATGGGCAGCATCAAGGGCGTTATTGGATTTATTATTTTTCTATTTGTCGCCAGCTGGACGAGTTGATGGCTAGCATCAAAGACGTTAAGTGCGCGGGAAATTGTCAGTTCAGTGCGGGCCGTGCGCGTGCGGCGGCGCGCAAGTACCGCAAGTGTCTGCGATACGCCGCCTGCGCACGCGACCGCGCAACAGAGCTCAAGGACCGCCAGGACCGACTGCACTGTAAGTACCGCAAGTGTCTGCGATACGCCGCCTGCGCACGCGACCGCGCAACAGAGCTCAAGGACCGCCAGGACCGACTGCACTGTAAGTACCGCAAGTGTCTGCGATACGCCGCCTGCGCACGCGACCGCGCAACAGAGCTCAAGGACCGCCAGGACCGACTGCACTGTAAGTACCGCAAGTGTCTGCGATACGCCGCCTGCGCACGCGACCGCGCAACAGAGCTCAAGGACCGCCAGGACCGACTGCACTGTAAGTACCGCAAGTGTCTGCGATACGCCGCCTGCGCACGCGACCGCGCAACAGAGCTCAAGGACCGCCAGGACCGACTGCACTGTAAGTACCGCAAGTGTCTGCGATACGCCGCCTGCGCACGCGACCGCGCAACAGAGCTCAAGGGTCGCCAGGACCGACTGCACTGTAAGTACCGCAAGTGTCTGCGATACGCCGCCTGCGCACGCGACCGCGCAACAGAGCTCAAGGACCGCCAGGACCGACTGCACTGTAAGTACCGCAAGTGTCTGCGATACGCCGCCTGCGCACGCGACCGCGCAACAGAGCTCAAGGGTCGCCAGGACCGACTGCACTGTAAGTACCGCAAGTGTCTGCGATACGCCGCCTGCGCACGCGACCGCGCAACAGAGCTCAAGGACCGCCAGGACCGACTGCACTGTAAGTACCGCAAGTGTCTGCGATACGCCGCCTGCGCACGCGACCGCGCAACAGAGCTCAAGGACCGCCAGGACCGACTGCACTGTAAGTACCGCAAGTGTCTGCGATACGCCGCCTGCGCACGCGACCGCGCAACAGAGCTCAAGGGTCGCCAGGACCGACTGCACTGTAAGTACCGCAAGTGTCTGCGATACGCCGCCTGCGCACGCGACCGCGCAACAGAGCTCAAGGACCGCCAGGACCGACTGCACTGTAAGTACCGCAAGTGTCTGCGATACGCCGCCTGCGCACGCGACCGCGCAACAGAGCTCAAGGGTCGCCAGGACCGACTGCACTGTAAGTACCGCAAGTGTCTGCGATACGCCGCCTGCGCACGCGACCGCGCAACAGAGCTCAAGGACCGCCAGGACCGACTGCACTGTAAGTACCGCAAGTGTCTGCGATACGCCGCCTGCGCACGCGACCGCGCAACAGAGCTCAAGGACCGCCAGGACCGACTGCACTGTAAGTACCGCAAGTGTCTGCGATACGCCGCCTGCGCACGCGACCGCGCAACAGAGCTCAAGGGTCGCCAGGACCGACTGCACTGTAAGTACCGCAAGTGTCTGCGATACGCCGCCTGCGCACGCGACCGCGCAACAGAGCTCAAGGGTCGCCAGGACCGACTGCACTGTAAGTACCGCAAGTGTCTGCGATACGCCGCCTGCGCACGCGACCGCGCAACAGAGCTCAAGGGTCGCCAGGACCGACTGCACTGTAAGTACCGCAAGTGTCTGCGATACGCCGCCTGCGCACGCGACCGCGCAACAGAGCTCAAGGGTCGCCAGGACCGACTGCACTGTAAGTACCGCAAGTGTCTGCGATACGCCGCCTGCGCACGCGACCGCGCAACAGAGCTCAAGGACCGCCAGGACCGACTGCACTGTAAGTACCGCAAGTGTCTGCGATACGACATAACATAAACAAACTATTTAATATAGCCATCGAACAAGCTCCTTAAACGAGGCATACAAAACACTACGCAATACGAATGCGTGACGTCACGTTTTCGCATCAGTTTGAATGAAGAGTTTTTGGGCGAGTTCATATTTGTGATTTTGAAATTGTGATAGCTCGGGGACTTTTCATACAAGCGAAGTAATTCTTTCACCAATGTTTCTATAATTGGGTGATGCATCAATATTGACCCATAACAAAAATTAGTCATCATGCCTATTGATTGTTTCAGTCAAGGACATCATTGCGACGTACACGCAGCAATGTCACCTCAATTTGGCAGCTTGTTACATGAAACTAGAAGACTATAGTAATTGTATTAGGAGTTGTACAGAGGTAAGTATATAAGTTGTTGTTTAAATCGACTGGCTCCATACTAATATTATAAATGGGAAAGTGTGTCTGCCTGTCTGTATGTTTGTCTTTCTTTCACGGCAAAACGGAGCGACGAATTGACGTGATTTTTTAAGTGGAGATAGTTGAAGGGATGGAGAGTAACATAGGCTACTTTTTGCCCCTTTCTAACCCCCCACTTCCCTAACATGGGGGGGAGGGGGCAACGCGGGCGAAGACGCGGGCGAAGCCGCGGGCACAGCTAGTCCCTTCATATGTATGAAGGGACTAGCCCTAAACCGACGAGCATGTGCTCGTCGGTTTAGGGTACTTAGTATTTACGTTTTTATTTAAAAAATAATATTGATCTTTTAAAATATACAAGCGAATTATAGATAGATATTCTTTATTGCGCACCATACATTTGACTTAAGAACTAGGTATTACAGACACTTGTTGCACAATTATGTGCAAAACGTTACAAGAAATTCTAAAATACAAAGTGGTCGACGGTTAATAGTTGAGTCATCATCATCGCCATCAGCCTGTGGACGTCCACTGCTGGACATGGGTCTTGCTCTTTGGGGGGATTAGCCATAGTTACCACGCTGGGCAGGTGGGTTGGCGATCGCAGGGCGTAGCTTCTCGCGGTATTTCGCTACGCCTTTCATCGTGATGGTTATACCGCCACCAGTCGGTTGCCAGAGCCTCGTCTGTATTCAGCAGGATTCACCACGGCCAGGTGAGGTTTGCTTGGAGCGAAAAGACGATGGGTCGCTCCCTTACATCCCTCTATGTCAATCAATCAATCAATAGCCTTGGTCCGTCCACTGCTGAAAGTAGGTCTCCTTTGATTCGCGCCACATTTCTCTATCCCGAGGTTCTCTTATCCAGCCACTGCCAGCAGTTCTTCTAAGGTCTCTCTATGTATTATTTAACATATTTCAGGTACTAGAAACGGACAGTCGAAACGAGAAAGCGTTATACCGGCGGGGCCAAGCCAACTTCGCCCTCAAGAACTACGACGCAGCGCTCTCCGATCTCAAGCACGC
The DNA here is from genome assembly GCA_031163375.1 of Conogethes punctiferalis. NCBI lineage: Eukaryota > Metazoa > Arthropoda > Insecta > Lepidoptera > Crambidae > Conogethes > Conogethes punctiferalis. Next base: position 11,621,847 of record CM062096.1, on the reverse strand, counting down.
CGAGAGGGCGTCGCCGAACAACAAAGCCGTTCAGAAACTCCTGGACGAAGTGAGGTCGTCTAACAAAAGCTACAATGACGTCCAGAAACAAAGGCTGTCAAAATTTTTTCGTGACCAAAAAGAGAAGAGCCTCGCAATCGGCCATAACTGAGCTAAGACTGAAGGTAGTGATATACAATTTTGGTATTTGAGCTGTTGAGCGTATGGCGTAGTAAACTATGCAGAGTTGAGAGTTACACCCGTATTCACAAACGTTACTATGCGACGCGCGGGCGCACAGTACCCAAAAACCTATTCGTAGACGACACTTGAGTGCCGGTCGCTCTCGAAATCCAATGGAGTTTATTTTGAGATCAGGCGCATTATTAATAGTCTAACATGCTTGTTAGGTTGTATTACCGCCAAATTCCTGACTGCAGGCTGATAATATTTTTAGGTAGAAAAAAAATTGAGTATGGTGTTGCTAGGGTCAAAAAAAACGCCATTGTAAGCTGTAATTATCTAAGCAAATTCGAAGCATTATTCTGGGTATCCCTCTAATCCTGAAGTAGTTCGTGGGGAATCGAAGACATTTTCCGACGCTACTTTATAGTAATGCCTTCAATACATCTGTGTATATGAATTGGGCCTTTCAGGTCATTATCACCCCCCACAAATTGTATAAACATAATGAAACATGAAAGGTGTGCCTAATGTCTTACTGTTTTCTTTTAATAACTTTTTGTGACGGTCGCCTAGTATTGAAACGATTGTGCAGACACTTGAAAAAATATATTCGATTGTATTTCTTATACAAATATTTGTGTAGGTATAAAGACACCATGAGCTGATTACAATATATGTAAATACAAATGAATGAGATACATGTTTGAAAATGCGTCATTTGAATCTAATTTGCCTGAATTTGTAAATTTTTACTTAAAAGTATTAAGGCGACGACATATTGGGCCGGACAAGAAGCGACATTAGTATGAAAGGTTAAGTTACGCTTATGCCGGTGATAAAATATTATTATAACTTATTAAATTGTGTTCATTAGAACAAAATATTGGCGTTAATATTATTAATTTGAAAATAAGACTACATCGGCTAGTTAATTTAATATTTTTTCGATTTAAATTCTCATAAAAACGAGATTACAAAGTACATCTTGATGATTACATTTTCTCAGTTTTATTATAATTTAAAAATAGTGTAGAAAACTGACGTTAAAGTGTCTCCAAGGTGTTTTTTTAACATTCGACGCCAGTTTTCTACAAATAGTGACATCGTATCTGCCACAAAGTGGGAAGTTCCATATAATAATAATGTAGATAAATTAGTGAGTATGCGTTAGATTAATTTGAATTGTTATGAGAGTGATAATGTCTGGATTACGATCTGAGGTGTGGGCGAGCGGACCAACTGCGTACTGGGTGTTAGAATAATTTATTAAAATAGATTATAGATATTGTTTAACATCAAATGTAACATCAATGTGACTACAGTATATTCCACGAGATAATCCATATTTTTTCTCACACATCACATTACGCGCCTTGTTTTTCGATCTCTTAATTGTAATGATATTAATAATAAATCATTAGTACTCACTCATAGGTGTGCCTACATTTTAATCGACAATATTCGTAATATGTACAGATGATTACACAAGTACGCAGCAGACTAACTAATATGTATAGTCAAAATTATACACGGTAGATCTTTGTCACATTGAACCTAAGATCAATTTTTCTCGCATCAGGATATAATGCCGACACATTTATTATTGTGACAAGGTCCTAAAGTGTTTTGCTTTTGACTGTACACCTGATAATAGTTGTGTGCAATAAAGTGAAAGTGTATGGCATTTATGTAAAAAAATCTCATAATTGAATATGTATTGCGATATTGATTACAAACCGAGAAGGATGTGTTGGCACGTGGCCATATCCGGAACTAACGCCCGAGCTTATGTCAGTTTTGACGTCGATTTTTGACATTTGACATATTTCGCAGTAACGCCCTAATGTCAATGTGCCTGTAGTAACCGACTTGTCCCTGCGAAAAGTAAAAGTACTTCCTTCGAGCTAGGTGATTGTGCTCGGGGGCCGCAGACCAACATGCCACATTGGCTTATCCTGCCGTGATGAAAACTTCACCTGTGCGTTGTAGGTTTTCCATAGAACTAATATGGAGCATTTTCTCAATATATTTAGGTGAAAATACATCGCCATCTGTTGGTAGTAGGTGGAACTAGTGATTGTGTGTTGTAGCGATGTGGAGATAGATGTCGCTACATGCCTAACCCACGTATCAAAACATCCTTAGCGGTTTATAACAAACCTATTAAACTATAATAGTTATTAGTATGCAGTGAACGAAACTTACAAGGAAATGACATAGAGTGTGCATAGCTTATAAATATTTTTATCTCAAATGCGAGATGCACTGCCATTATTATTAATGTAGGTAAATTAAGACGAGGCGAGTTGAAATTGTCATTTGTTTTTGTTAAAGCCTGTGTCTACTAAGGGCGCTTTTACACTTTTTCGTGACGATTAATTGACTGTCCTCTTTAGCTGTTCCCATTGTATCGAATGTTGATCACTATTGTCGATTTTTTTTCAATAGGCTATTATGGCTAAAAATTGTAATTAATTAGTCTGTCTTTTAGCTTATTCAAAAATAAAAGACACGTATTTTTTCTTACAATTTTTAGCCATAATAGCCTATTGTACGTACACTGATAAAGATCCATGTGATTTAGTATTAAGTTCAAAAATCAAAAAAGTAATCAATTCAAATTATGTATTCGCGGCTATACGCAATACCTAGTGGACACCATCTTATATGTATTATATTATACAGCTATTTTGCACTATCGACCATCAGCGATTTAGTCTTGAGCGACCAATACATAGGCAACCAAAGGCAAGAAGACTTATGTAAACGATTTCTTTTTGCGCTAGAGAATATGCCTTACGTGTCCCGAACAAAATAGCGGAGTATTTGGACACCCTCTGAAACGGGAGGGCGGCACCCTCAAGAGGGTGTCTCAAGATAGAAGGGACGCAAGGAATATCCACTAAAAACTGCGGCCCCTCCGTCGTGTGCATCGGGTAGATGCCACAGGTCCTAGAGTACCTAGGTAAAGTGCGTAAACACCTATTTTAAACTATCTAGAAAGTGAAAGTCGCCTTCGAATGGGTCGACAGTGCGTAAAAATAGCCTAAAATTGTTGTTTATTATTAAAACAATTATTTTATTAAGTGGATTTTGATGCGTTCAGTTAGTATATTCAACAGTTAATTATCTTGCATACAAAAACAATCCTTAATTTTGCCTAGAAATTTAATAATCTAATTTTTCTGTAGACGTTAGACAGTGGAATTGATTGTCATTAGAACTAACTCAAAGCGCCATATTTAAATATGGCGCCTATTTTATTATTTAAATAAGGCGCTTTACTGTCTAGCAACTACTGTTAGTTGCTAGAAATGTTTGAAGTACATATTCGATCTTCAATCAATATTCTGTATAGGTATAACTACAGAAAATTATAAGTCTGCATGAAAAAAAAATACGTTCAATTATGGAATGTAATGTAACAGGCTTCCATAGATTATTACTGTTGTGTGAAATTTATTATACCTAAGGAAGGGATGTAGATGTGACAAGATCAATTTGTTCGTTCGTATTTCGAATGTAAGTGGAAAATGGGAAAGATTATAGAAATGAGAGTAGCAGGGTTAGATAGTTTTTAATTACGGGAAGAAATTTGTACACTTTTTGTACTGACAATAGCGGCAAAGTAACAGTATTGAAAAAAAGTGGAATTTTGACAGTCGATTTACTACTTTAAGTCAAGTGGCATAGAGTGTAATAAAAGTAGAAAATACATTTTAATGTAAACGAAGAGCTAACAATTGATTGTAATTATAAATCGTATGTAGATAGAGTGGCATGAGAGTGTATAACGATGAACCCGTTGGATTATTGTAATGGCAAATATTTTTTTACACATAATTCTTACTAAGGATCTATGTTTCCAACGTCAGAATAAAGTTAACCGATCTAATCTAATAAGACGGCAGATTCAAGTTGTTTCACGTCTCACGACATTTCGCCATCTTACCTTTTATTTGTCTGTTAATTTCATTCTGATGTTGGAAAGTCGATCCTATGTAATCAATCCACCATTACTACACCGTACTAACGTACAATGTTTTTTCAATATTTTAAATGTGTATTTCTTGATGGCCGTGATGACAAATATTGATGATAATAATGTAAATAAATAAACTCAAATTATTTGGAAGGAATCTTAGGAATTACATGATGCTGGACATCGAGATTGCAGGATAACCATAAAGATGTTTGTTTGATGATGATGTGTATGATGTCAATGCCATGCCAGCTCAGGTAGACCTGTGATTGTGGTGCTCAATACATCGGGCGAATGCCAAAGTTACTTGTATAATAAATAAGCTAGCTTACTTACTTACGGAAGCGAGTACCGCGTAGCTTTAAAGTTCTTATGTTAATTATAGATAACACTTAAGTGTAGTTGTATTTAAGTTAACTCATGAACGTTTTATACAAATATCTTTTTAGTGCAATTGTATTGATATTAAAAAAAAACATTACTATCGCTAAACAGTTGTTTTTATCATTATTGATACACGTTACCAACCAATGTTGCGGGTTCATACCATCGCTGGTAAGTCTGCAACGCCATGCAGGCCCTGCACGAAACGGATTTTCTTTTACTTTTATGATGCACATAGTACCCACGGTGCACGTAACGCCGGAATATTTGAATTAGGCAAATTACAGACATTTCAATAACAATCGTTGTAGGGCCACAGGAAGAAAAATCAGATTGTGCGTACGTTGCATCCGGCGTAGGCAAATGGCTGTACCTTTTGGGAATTAATGAATGCGAAATAAAAAGCTGATTTTAATTTTAAATTCGTTTTATAAAACATAATAAATACAGGCTCTAACATAACGGTCAACAAATAAGGTGGGCTGCGATGAAAATTCAGGACGGCAAGTATCTTTGGGTTCCGTGGGCCGCTTATACCAATACCCGATTAGCTAAACATTCGTATAAATCCAGATGAGAACAAGATGGTAGTCTAAAAACGACGTAAGTACAATCGACAAAGTTCCCGGTAGTACACTTTCCAAACAGATTCCTATAAACGGCCGCTTGTAAGCCCCGCCCACTTTTTATTTCCGCCAATAGTGTAAAGGCTTAAAAACAATAAAAGTTGAACTTTTTAAAAATGGAATATTTAAAAATATTCCATTTAACGTTTTGGGGCGTGGCTTGCTTTAACTGAGACGCGTAGGCGCCGATAAATTTTTGCCTTACAATATGGTCGACCGGGAACTTTGTCGATTGTACCTATGAACTAGTGTTCATGTGTAGCTTGACCCCTGACTTACAAATTGGTATTGTTAAAATTACCTCTGTTACGTTTCAATAAGGTTCAGAATAACGTAAGTAAATCTATGTATCCAGAACTTGGTTTAGGGGTCATAGGAATCAAATGTTTACTACTATCAAGTACAATTCATTTTCAAACAGTTGTCAAATGACATTTCAGAGTATTTCAAAGATAGGTTGACATGTAACATACCCTTGTTAAGAGTATACCAGCTTAATTTAGTTCTACACATGTTTCTTAAAGTGCCTTACATACATTGCAATAATAATGGGTATTGGTTCAGGCACCACATAGTTTTACATGTCAATTATTAATAGTATAATCATTAAATTGTAGATTAAAATTTTAATTTCGATCACATTTCCTTGCCTTACTGTCCGTCAATCTTGGTAACTGTGTTTACATTTGGCCTCGGCTGTAATAGTATCTAATTTAATACTAGATCATCACATTGACACAGCGGTTAGGCTGTGTACACATCAAGAAACCCCAATGTGTAAAATTTCAACAAATTTTCCAACCATTCCGTACAAATTACACGTACATTGCCTTCAGGGGTCACCACACTGGGTTCTTTAGTAACGACACCTTATGCGATTTATCATCTAATTACTTCTAGAAATTCAAAAAACTCATTACAATTAGGTGTGGCTTTGTCTTGCCATAATAGCGACCGTCTGTTGCCTTCCTTCGTACCACGCGCGAATTCAAATACGCTTTCGTTACAACAGCGTGTACTAAAGGAATCTAGATAATTTGATACATTATACATTGGTAACTTGATACCTGTGACCGTCTGTACACACAAGTTACCAGATTGACATATCCTGCACGCTACACTTCGCTACACAAAGAAAAACACTTACATACTTTCATATTAAATTCATTTAGTACAATATCTTTCTTTTATATCCACACTTTCGCAATGTCTTTAAATAGTGTCTTTGCAAGCATTAAGCCTTCGCCTTAATTCTATTCACAATCGTTAATTTACAAAAGCGGATCAAATATAGACAATTATTTTTTAATTATCTTATGAAAATAAGAACGGGGATCCCTCAGTTGTTATTACAACCTATTGGTTATATCGAGTTAACAGTTTAAATAAACATGTTATATGTCGGGCTATTCGTTTCAAAACAGATACAAAACATAAAAATCTACAAAATGTTTATTAAAATAGATAAGTATGTACTTTAGACCCTAATCTAGCAAGCAAGGGCTATCCATAATTATGTTACGTCACACGTAAAGGGGAAGGGAGGAATACCGTAGTCCTAAAGTGACCTGGAGGGGGAGGGGTCAAAAAGTCAAGCTTTATGTGACGTCATTATGGATCGCCCCCAATGTCTATACGTAAACTAAGATGACAAAACATACACGCCAGACTGATTTTCAATAGTCAAAGAAGTGGATACGGCCATTTTTAAAAGATTTCTTGAATACTGAAGGACGTTCAATATGCAAAACATATATGTCTAAGTTTAAATTATGCAAATCACTTTTGAGTTTTAATCACATTTTGTTTAAATTAGAGAGTAGGTACTTCTCAATTAAAGTGGTATACCTAAGTGATACCTAAGAAGCGAATTTGTGTCATACTAGGAGCCGCTTGTAAGTGTTTCAACATCAGAGGAACTTAAATTGGAATTGATCTTAAATCGTCCTCTAGAATACCTTTTTGCAACTTATTCGATAAATTAAAAAATCAGCCCACGTCGTAACTAAACCTAAAATTAAGTGCGTGTATTATACGAAGTTATAATGCGTAGTTAAAAATGACTAGTACATAGCAGTTAGAGTTAGCTGGCCTGCGGTTTTCAATGGTAGGTATATGTATTATGTATAAAGCTAATTTATTAAAGCAAACAAAACTAGAAATTAAGAACAATTGGTTCAGGTATCTGAAATTAGTATTACGCCCCATGTAGCAACCTCTTGTTAAGAGTTCCCTCAACCAGAACTAAGAAGACGATTTTGACCTTTAGTAATGTCTAACCGTCCCCTAAATGCTACTTAGGGAGCCATGAGGCTCCCTAAGAAAACTATGAAGTTATGAGGCTGTTAGGAAAACAAGAACTTTCATATAAGTCTGCACCACTTTTTGCCAGTCGAACAGACATTTTAGTGTGTCAAAATATAAAAAAGTATCTTAAATACTTGTAAGATAAACCACAGGCCGGCCATATACTCTTAAAAAATTCGTTAGCCGAAACTTAATCAAGTTAGGCATTATAGTACATACAAAAAGTAAAGCAAAACATAACCCAGTAATGAGATTCGTGTAAAATACAATACTAAAATAACTATTATAAAGTTTGTGACAAAATAAAGCTTAGTTGACAAGGTGATCTGTTACTTAGCTAGCTTGAGATACTCGTAGCAAGTTAAATAGCTAACTTAACACGCTTTACATAAAGCTTAAGCCCAGGTGAACAGCGCACATTAGCCCATTATGAATCACTATTTTACATGGGCGCATTCAAACTTCACACACCCTACATACGTTGCACATCACTAAAACTATACTTAACTTTTTATGTGGTGTTAACTCTTTACAACTAAAATATACAAATTATATACTCGAGTGAAATTTCAACGTAAAACCTAATTAGAAGATAAAGAAGTAAACAAAATTATTTTATTAAAAATTGTCTTAATATTTTTTGTCGAAGTCGAGATATCTTTTATCTTTTTTAATTAATAATTTTCGATAGGTAGCTTTGTGCGTTCAAATGCGCAATCATCTGATGCAACTTTGACTCCAATGGTAAAACGTAAAATAAAAATGTTTCCTTACTTTATTATATTAGCATGAGAGACACGTTTAATTCCTTTAAAAATGTATTATGTACCGCTTTAACCTGTCGAATCCTATAAACGCGATATCGGGCGGGATACAATAGGGTTTGCAAAGGCGGTACATACTTGAAAAGTGAATGGGATATATAGGTATTTTACTTTTGTATGGTACTTTTTCTTTAAATATGTCAGGTGCTATTTGTGGCGAAGTATGTAGTAAAATTAATAGTATTATACACACGAAGGCTCATTCGCCGCGTTTATCATTAATCAGTTCGAATTCATAACAATAATATTAGCTTTTTTGGTCTCGTACTTAATTGAATTAGAAAGAGGGTTACAAAGTAAAGTCTTTCAACATGATTTGTTGTCGGAGTAAAGGTGCGTTTCCATAGAAGCGGGGCTGCGTGAAACTGGACTAAGCTGACATAAAATGACCAATGATATTGTTCTACTGAAGTGGTGCGGAGATGGCTTAAGTAATTTGAGTAATATCATTTTTGTTCATCTAAGCTTAATTCAAAAAACCCCCTTTTTTAATATAGAAATCTACCACATAACAGGCCAGCTATCATGTTATTGGTCAGTTGTTATGTAAATGTCAGTGCCATGTCAAAATGAACTAATCACGTAACGGACCTGCTTTATATGTGGTGCCATCTGGCGGGTTTCTTTTTTCAGAAAACCCTCATTCCACGTTTCTATAAAAACGCACCTTAAAACTTAATTTGTAAACATTTGGCTTATTACCAAAATTAACCTTGTGAATACGATACGATACACATTTTTTCATTTTGTCTTTACTTACACAACTTAAATATAACATTACTATAATGTACTGCACTCTTGCTTACATATAATATTATTCCGAATAAATATCATTAACAATACTGTTTCAGTTAGCCGCTTCGTGTAGTTAAGAATAAAACGCAGCAGGTACTATAAAAATATACAAGGTTGCGTTTCGTTTCAGCTATAACCATTTACTAATGAGTAAAACTTAGTTTAAGGACTTACCCGCCATTTTTATTATGCAGTATATTAAGTACCTACTTACAGTTTGACATCAGAATGTATATAGGTGAGTGTGTCTGTAAGATACATAGTAAATGTCGCAGATAAGGCCTGGTAAGCTTAAATTGTATTGATTTGGAACACTTAAAATCTTATAGGTATTCTATAAAGATTCATAAGGGCGATTATAAAAAAAATTCTCCATCTTTTTTAAATGGGTTAAAAATTCGATGAATACCAGCGATATATTATAAATGTTCAGCCATTTGGTTATGTTGGACAATAACGATTTGATACATCTACTGAATTTAGATTAAATTTTATAAAATCGGATCGAACATCTTACTGGGTATGTATCCCCATAAATCTCCTAATTTACTGTTCCTAAATAAGGGACCAAAGACCGTCTTATCCCATCCGTTTTCTGTTCCATTTTAATTAATTTTGAATGTAATGGAATGGAAATAGCTGAAACGAAACTATTTATACATAATACCATGTAGTTTGTAGCAAAATGGCAGTAATTCAGTGCGTTTGACATAATGACTTGTTGCATGTCAATGTCTTCGACATGTGTTTTTTTTTATTCTCACACAACAAATGACTATGTATTGTAAATATGTACATACATATCAAATGAAATAGCATGTATGTGTAAAGGTAAAAAACACACCTATAAAATATGACATTGAAATAACTTGGATGAAGATCATAGACACACATTTTGAGACTTTATTAACTAATGAAAAAATTATTAGGGTATGTGCAGACGGCCACGCATTAACATCTAGCCTGTCAGTTGCCACCGTCAGTTGCCACCGCCTTGCCGGCCCGTAAGATGCTTCTTCATGCTCCGTTAAAGAAAAGCCAAATTATAGACCTCGGGGTCCTAGTTCCCAAAGAGGTATGATTTTCCGATGTCCAAGTGAACCGGATTTTTGTGGGTGAGTCCCCTACAAAAGCGCCTGATATCAGGCGAATTAAGGACAAGCGCATACACATTACAATGATTTCTACAGTGATACAGCCACGGTAGGATGGGCGAACTTAATGTGTGGCCGTGTGTACTTAACAACAATGACGATACAAACTATACAATATAACTGGTGCAAATATTTGGGATTCATATAACAACCACGATTTGTGAAAACACAGTACAAACTAACTAATAATGTTTTGTAAACCCGTACATTACGACATATAGTGAAAAAGAGACTAATGTAAAATTAACACAAGTAAGTTATATGCACGTTTTCAACATATTATTTGGGCCTTAAAAAATAGACCTTATTACATTGACTTAGGAATCGAATGCATTATTTAATATTGCTAATTAATTTCATGCTAGTGCCGATTGATAGCTGATGATAATAAGTATTCTTCTTAAACGAAGCCCAACACCCGTATTCACAAACATTATTATGAAGTTTCACAGTGCGCGCGGACGCACAGGTATCCAAAAACCTATTCGTAGACAACACTTGAGTGGGAGGTCGGAACTTTAAATTCCTTACTTGGAATAGTTTTCTATCGCCTGTATTCACAAACGTTACTATGCGACGCGCGGACGCACAGTGCCCAAAATGCTATAACTTTTTGGGTACTTGTGCAACGCGACGCAAAGGAACGTTTGTGAATATGGCCGTTAATTTTCATAGACAAGTATTTTTAGTAAATACGGGTGTAAGAATTCTTAGTCATTTTATGGTGCCATTTCTGATCTAATATTAAATGACAATCGTCTAATTGTACCGGACTAATTAAAAGTACAAATCATAATGACCAACAATATGCACACAATTGAGAACTTTGTCATATTGAATCTGTAAATATTCCCTCTTCATGTCATAATTTAACATGTCATTTGTTATAGTGACAATTTTCTAAAGTGTATAAAATATGTCACCGATTGTGAACCGTAAGGCTAGGTACACACTGGTGACTTTTTTTCACCGCAACAGTCGTTTCATCTCTTTTGCACTTTTAAAATGAGAAGGAGAAATATCTGCCACGGTGACAATAAGTCACCAGTGCGCGCCTAGCCTAACACTTTAACACAGCTTAACTGCTTACAATTTAACGTATATGGAGCAAAGTGGAACTGTTGATAATTTAACGCGCGAACGATTTTAATTTAAGAATTTCACTTCGACCTATAAAGCTGAAGAAGTTCAAACTAACGAAAAATAATTAATAGATAAACTGTAAGCATTATGTTACAGTTCACAATCTTACGACAGTTAACAATCTCGCCAGATAGATATTATGTAACGGTATTTACAAATAAACGGTGACATATACATATTGCTTTTTACTGTACGTACAGTAACATAAATGAAAAAATTAATTAATTAATAGATTAAGCAGTAACACACTTCCTTTCTTGTTATTTACAATAGAGAGAGCTTAACATAAACATAATATGGTGCATTGGGTTTACAAAAGGACTGTTTAAAACAGACAAATAAATTACAACTAAGTTGAGACTTACAGACGATAGCATGGTCGTTAAACAAATAATTATGTTAATAATAAATTATTTATCGTTTATTTATAATACACTGGCCAAGCTCGGGCAATACACGAGACAATTTGTGCTAATCATCGTTTGTTTAAACACATTAATATGTTACATTTGTTAAGGAATCCATCTCATAATGATTAAGACCTCTTAAGAAATCTGGGTGGCCGTAGAAGAACTTGTTGAAGATTGAAGGAAGAACATATAGGTCCCTCGTGTCCTGGAGTATCCGGATGTGTGACAATAGGGCTTACATTTTTGTTCCAACATTTACGACCGATGCACTGTACGAGTACAACATAAAACAAATTTCTGTTTTCTTTTTCTGATATATTTTCAAAGTAAACTTAACCAAAGGTGTATCGGCCTGATCAGTGTCTCCCAGCTATCTAGACTTTAAAAAACGTACAAACGATATCAGATCTATAGTCCTTCAACATCATTAGCAAATGTAACTTATTACAAACGTGATAAGGCCCAAAGTCGCATACAAAACAAACATTTGCTAAACATAGCCGTTTGTCCACCAAATGTCTCCAAGCAAGACGAACGAGTCACTAAAGCGGCTTTCATTTGAATAACTCTTGTCAAATAGTCTTTGGGCAAGTTTAATTTAATAAAATAATACCTAATCTTTGTCTTGATTTAAAATCTTACAGATATATTGTTTTTCTGGCAAGAAAAATACAATTCCAGATAGATGTCATTTATGGGCTCTAGTAATATTGCACTCAACTTTACATCCATTCTAGCACATCCTACGGCTAAATAATTAACATCGTGTCGTCGGCTCACAAAGAAACGACTGTTTGACAGGAGGAGGAAGAAACCAGTCAATTTTGGGTATGTAGATTTGTCTCTGTGAATTTTTAATTAAATAATTATATTAAACGAAAGTCATATTATCCTCTTTAGTTTAAAATTCTTAGCCAAGTGGGTTAGATATGCCCAATGACCTTTGGTACACAAAAAATCCAGAGCCTCAGAAAGAACATAGGCTCCTTTTTAATGCGAAAAGAGGATTGTTCTCCAATATTGTACCTGACTATCTGCAGTCCAGTACAGGTTTCACAGTACTAACACTTATGCCATTTCACTATACAGTACGTAAAGTACAACTATAACTGTCCTCTTCACACTCATAAGCTAGACAGCGCGCGCGAGAGAGACAGGCAGACTTTACGTGATGCGCATGCAGTACGACGTCACGCTGCGTTTATTCAAAGACACGAGTGTCAATGTGTTGAATGTGCCAGCTTAGATACCTGACCTGTACTCTGCCTTCATGAATATTCATATACATCATAGTCTATCTATGTGTTAATCTGATGTAAACACACAGAAGAGGAAAACATCCATCCAAAGTTTTGAATTTATTATATTGCTTTCCCTTTTTTATCCCGTTTCTTTACGCATAATTTTGGTCATGCTGTGTACATTTATAATGGAGCACTGTTTAAACAATTACTTATACCTTATAACCATGTATAATTGATAGTATTCTGTTTATGTACCTACAGGTTGTAAGGCACCGCATCCCGCCAGCCAGAAATATATAAGGTTAGGAAGGAAACCTAACTCCCTAATGATCTTAGAGTCCCTTTATTTCTAAGACGCTAAGTCCCTAGAGCCCTAGCCCCGCCTAACCGTGTAAATATATACTTAAATAGATAATTGGTGTAGGGAGCAGCGACGTAGCTCGTACAATGTAAGTATTTAAGTAAGTATATCAGTTGTCTAGTATCATTAGTACAAGCTTCGGCTTAGTTTGGGACTAGACGGCGCTGTGTGGCCCACAGTGGCATGTCTTGGGTTATTTATATAATGTAAATAGGATTTTGGATAGGTTTCTTCCTCCACAAGTCTAACCGCCGTATTTACAAACGTTACTATGCGTTGCGCAAACGCACGGGTGCCCAAAAACCTATATGATTATTTATTATTATAGATTTATAGTATAGCAACGTTTGTGAATACGGCCGTAAATTTCAATACCAAGCGTTCCGTGCCTTCCACTCAAGCCTTACCCAAGCTATCGCCAGCCGCGCGATTTTCAGCTCTACGGGGCCGCCACAAGGTCGCTTTTGCGTTGTCATCAGTCGACGATGATCTGCTCCCGCGCCTCTAAGCTCTGGTCGGACGTTTTCTCTTCGATAATGGATTCCGTGCGTTCTATGTCGATGGCGTCCATTTCGTTTGATTTTTCTCTGGGTAAAATAAGGATGATGTAAGTGAAACATGGTAAGGGGCTGCGCAGACGACAGACTTTTTGTGCGATAGAGTCTGCGTCTGAGACATTTAAAAAGAGCATTTAGGTCCCTACAGCTCTGCCGACAGAATGATCGAAGATGTGCGTCGAGTCTGTGAAATATCCGCGACAGATTTTTGCGCGTCGTATGCGTTACTGCATATAATTGCATCACAGACTAAAAAGTGCGTAACGGATAGTCTGTCGTCTGCGCTGCCCCTTAGGGAGCGGCCTATCATCTTTTCGCTCCAAGCCAAGCTCACCTGCCCGTGGTGCATCCTGCCGAATAACAAACGAGGCGCTGGCGACCGACCGATGGCGGGTATAACCATTACAATTAACGGCGTAGTCAAATACCACAGACCGATGACGGTCAGCTGCATTACCGGAGCGAGAAGCTACGCCCTGAGATCGTCAACCCGTCTGCCCCTAAATGGGTATAGCCTCTAAATGTTTGTCCTAAGTGGCGACCAATTGGAGCTCCGGTAGGGCATAGCGAATCTTCGCTCGAATTGAGCCGCCCGTCCGGGGAAGGACCTCCACCATATAGAATACCGCAGTCGAATGACCTCTGGGTCGTGTTTCTGCCGGTGAGTAGGGTTTCCGGACCTCGTGGGGGGGGTTAGGGTTGGGCCGGCATGGCGGTGGCGACTGACAGGTAACTGACCGGTTACTTGCCCGTTGTCACAGCGACTTGGGCTTCTCTTTCGCTTTCCATCAGGCGTAGGGAAGCCATTATGTCGAGCCACTATAAAAAATAGGAGTGATATTATAACTCAGGTGTCCCGTACCCAGGGCCCGGGTGTATGCGTAAAGGCATTTCCGACGTTAAAAAAAAAGGCCTGAAACTACATAGATAACTAAATGTGTCACTCACTCATTGGTCTCTTGGAGCGTGTCCACGTCTTGGACGGGCGGCGGAGCGGCGGGCGCGGCGGCGGCCAGCGGCAGCGACTGCGGTCGCCTCAGCCACGTGCATCGCTCCTCCTGGCGTCAAAACAGGTAGGTATTATTAAATTTTTTATTGTAATTATGTTTATGTAAATGTGAAAAATTGCATGCCATTTACTTGGCTAATTGTAGCAGAACTATAAAACCAACTTCCATCCTTGTACCTACAATTGTAATAAATGAATTTGAATTTTGAAAAAAAATACACCATTTGATAATCTGGAAGTATTTATTTACACAATCCAATTACAAACACAAATTCAACCAGCGACTCTAGCGAGCGACCGAGCGGGAGACCGAAAAAAGTAATAATCGGCGGGAACTCGATGACAGCTGTCAGTGTCACCGTTACGTCAAACTTAAACTGTCAACGATAGTGCGGTGACTTGTGAACGTGGCGAATGGTGCTGTGCGTAGTGGTTGATTATTCTCCTCTAACAGTAAGTATATGGAAAATTTTGAATAAATCAAGTCTTGAAAAATTAAAATTTTCTCTTGATTTTTTTTTACTTTTTATATGTAAACAGGATATACTGTTGATTAGGCCGTCTCCCGCATTTGGCTTGTACCCCGCATGCCGTAGGATGTCCGCATGCAGTCCTGCCGCTGCCCGTCTGCTGCGGTACCTGCGGCGTGAGCACGGCGGTGATGTCGGTCTGCGTGGCGGTCGGCTCGCTGCGGCTGCAGGCCACGCAGCGCAGGATGTCCCGCATGCAGCCCTGCAGCTCCTCCACCTGCTCCTGCAGCCGGCCGCAGGTCTCCGTCAGCAGCCGCACCGCAGCGGTGCTGTCCTCCGAGTCGCTGGCCCGCTGCGCGTGAGTGTCTGCGCATACAACATAAAGTTTAATCAAATAATAAAATAAATAAATAACCCAAGACATACTACGCTGGGCCACACATCGCTATCTAGCCCCAAACTAAGCCGAAGCTTGTACTATGGGTACTAGACAACTGATAAACTTACTTATATACTTTTTATTGTTGTAAATAAATACAGATTGTACATAGTAAACACCCAGACCAATACAAACAGATATGTTCATGAAACCAAATGTTTGCACTGTGCGGGAATCGAACCCACGAACCTTGGCTTAGTAGGCAAAGGTCACTACCAAATGAGCCATCGAGCCAGACCTATATCCAGCAGTGGATTGCGATAGGATGTTACCTATCCTATTGGCGGAAGTAAAAAGGTTTTTTTTTAATAGTAGCTCGACATAATGGCTTCCCTGATGGAAAGCGAAAGGGAAGCCCAAGTCGCTGTCAACTGGCAAGGAAGTGGTTAGTTACCTGTCAGTTGCCACTGCCATGCCGGCCCAACCCTAACCCCCACGAGCTCCGGAGACCCCACTCGATCTATTTGGAAAGTGTACTACGGGGAACTTCGGCGATTGTACATAGTTAAACTGCCAAAATAGTCTTTATTCCGACGGCACAAAGTCCACGCTCACCGTTGGCCTGCAGCGTGGAGACCTTCTTCCAGAGCGCGTTGATGGCCTGCATCTGCAGCTGCTGGATCTTGCGCTCCGACTCCAGCGCCGCCTTCGTCGCCTCCATGTCGCACGTCAGCCTCCTGCGAGGTAATGTGCTAGTTCAGTGTAAATTAACGATTCGTTCAGTTGTTTTATTATCGTAAAGTTTTGTATTTTTTTGTTACGTTTTATTAACGCTGGCAGACTAGACTGCCCTGACTGACAAGCCGTTCTTGTTCCATTTCGGGGGGAGGTGCAGGAATGGCCACTTTAATTGTTTAATTGTGAGTGATAATGTGGCTCACTAACATAGTCATTAAGTATGGGTTACCAATCAAAATGGTCAGTTTTACATGAATTAAAAATTGAATTGAATTAACGTTCTAAAAGAAAAGTCAATATTTTAAATAGCTTTCATAAGTAACGTAAAAGTTTTGACAGGTTCGGTGGCTCATTTGGTAGTGACCTCTGCCCTCTGAGCCAAGGGTCGTGGGTTCGATTCCCGCACAGTACAAACATTTGTGTCCATGAACATGTCTGTTTGTATTGGTCTGGGTGTTTTCTATGTATAATATACAAAAACATAGTTTACAAAAAAAAAATGTATCTAAGTAAGTTAATCAGTTATCTAGTACCCAACTACCCATAGTACAAGCTTCGGCTTAGTTTGGGGCTAGGTGGCGCTGTGTGGCCCAGCGTGGCATGTCTATACCACTATAAAATGAGCCATTGAGCCAGTCCGAAGCGAAGCCCAATAGCCGGGTGGCTAGTATGTTATGTACTGACTGTATGTGCTGCCGCGCGCGCGCCGCCTGTATGGCGTGCAGGATGCGCAGCGTGTCCTTGTTGAGGTTGCGGCTGCGGTAGCCGCGCCACATCTTCTGGATCGTCACCGCCGCCATGCACTCCGCACTCATCTTGCGCGCCCTGCGACAACACACGTACATCATCATCATCGGCCTGTACACGACCACAGCTGGACATAGGGCTCCCCCAAGGACAATCAGTCATTTGGGGGGAATAAAAAGACACTGGGATGTAAAGGCGATGTAAAGCCTATAATATTTTCGCTCCAAACCAACCTCACCTGCCCGTGGTACAACCTGCCGAATAACAAACGAGTGGCGGTATAACCATCATAATTAAAGGCGTAGCTAAATACAACAGACCGATGACGGGCAGCAGCGTCACCGGAGCGAGAAGCTACGCCCTGCGGTCGCCAACCCGCCAGCGAGGTCATTATGGATATATCATCCAGATGTTTGCCCTAAGTGGAGAGGCCTACTATGTCCGTCCAGCAGTGGACTGCAATAGGCTGATAATGATGATGACATAAGTAAGCTTACCTCCTCTGGTTGGACGCCAGCTTGATAATCTCCAGCTTGTCCGGGTCTATCTGGTCGGCGCTCTCCTGCTTCGTGAGCCCGTTCAGCTTCTGCTCGCCCTTCGCCTCCGCCTTGCTGAGGCTGCTCTTGCGCTCCATTTTGGACCTTAACTTCGGGCTCGAAGTAGCACTTTTGGGTAGCTTCGGCGATCCCTTTAGGTTCTTGTTCGGTTGCACTATTTGTCTGTGAATAGGAGGGAATTGCTTACAAAATAATAATCACTACATGGTATAAAACAAAGTCGCGTTTCGCATCTGTCCCTATGTATGCATAGATCTTTAAAGAATCCAGTGGGGAATCACATTGGACATTTGCATAGGCAGTCTTCTCTTTGTATTTGCTCCGTGGTCGGGAGCCACCACCGACTCGGGTAGGAGACTACTCATCAGGATCCTCGTGGACGCTGCTGGTGCTTAGGGCGAGGAGTTGGAGACGCCGGGTGTCGTACTGGTCCTGGTAGTCTCACCAGGGACGCGGGTATGATACCACTATGTCTCCCGTCAGTACTGTACAGTACTGTCTGCTGGTGAATGAAGCTGACGTCTTCCAAGGTCCATAGCTGGCCGCGCTGTGACGTCAGCGCAATGATGTTCTAGAACCTTCTATATCTGTCTCGTCAGTACGTGTGCGGCCTGTCCTCGTGCACGCTGTGGTGAATGTAGCTGACGTCCTCCAAGGTACGTAGCCGGCCGCGCTGTGACGTCAGCGCGATGATGTTCTAGAACCTTCTATATCTGTCTCGTCAGGTACCTGTGCGGCCTGTCCTCGTGCACGCTGTGGTGAATGTAGCTGATGTCCTCCAAGGTCCGAAGCCGGCCGCGCTGTGACATCCCGATGATGTCCTCATCATCATCATGATGATCATCAGCCTATTGCAGTCCATTGCTGGACATAGGCCTCTCCAGTTGTTCGCCACTAAGGGCAAACATCTGGAGGATATACCCTTAATCGCCACGCTGGGCAGGCGGGTTGGCGATCGCAGGGCGTAGCTTCTCGCTCCGGTGACGCTGCCGCCCGTCATCGGTCTGTGGTTAGCTACGCCTTCAATTGTGATGGTTATACCGCCACCAGTCGGTTGCCAGCGCCTCGTTTGTTATTCGGCAGGATGCACCACGTGCAGGTGAGGTTGGCTTGGAGCGAAAAGATGATGGGTCGCTCCCTTACATCCTCATGATGTTCTAGAACCTTCTATATCTGTCTTGTCAGGTACCTGTGCGGCCTGTCCTCGTGCACGCTGCTGGTGCTGGAGGGCGAGGAGTTGGAGACGCTGGCGGCGCAGTGCGGCTTGGGGATGCCGCGCTGGATGTCGTACATCGGGTCCTGGTAGTCGGGGCTCATCAGCGACTCGGGCACCGGGACCATCTTGGACGCCGCTTCCAGAGAGTGGTTCACCGGCTTGCTGGGTATTTGATCTGGTGACAAGTGGAAGAATGTTATTGAAATGTAGCTGTACCCAGCAAGCGATGCAATGCATCGTCAGCTATCCGCTCAGCTAATTGCCCCGTGATGTTCATCATCAGTAGCTGGCAATTCTGACATCATCGTAGTCATAGTCATAAAAAAATAAGCCACATACAATACATATTTAAGACAAAAAAGATGTCCGAACCACCCTACCAATATTTCACCACAATTTTCTTTAAGAAAATATTGACTTTTAAGAGGATACGTTAAGATAAGTCCGGGTGAGTTGAGACTTTGGATCAAAGCGATGAAGCTATAGCACCAGTCACCAGCGGGAGGTTTGACATCACAGACCTGGCACCTTCTTCAGTACCAACGCGAGATGTGAGGTCACTGACCTGGCACCTTCTCCCTCTCATTCTGCTTGCCGCTGTCCCTTTTCTCCATCGCGTACATGAGGCCGGGCGAGTTGAAGCTCTGCGTCATGGCGTGCGGCGCAGACGCGGTGCCGATGTCGCCGGAGCACGACACGGACATCTGCGCCTACCTAACCGAAGCCGGCCACCAACGCGAGATGTGGGGTCACTGACCTGGCATCTTCTCTCTCTCCTTCTGCTTGTTGTCCCGCTTCTCCATCGCGTACATAAGCCCAGACAAGTAGAGATGACGCTATAACACGACCTCGGTATCTGCGCTTGCTTACGTGAGATGAGGGGTCACTGACCTGGCACCTTCTCCCTCTCCTTCTCCTTGCCGCTGTCCCGCTTCTCCATCGCGTACATGAGCCCAGACAAGTAGAGATGACGCTATAACACGACCTCGGTATCTGCGCTTACTTACGTGAGATGAGGGGTCACTGACCTGGCACCTTCTCCCTCTCCTTCTCCTTGCCGCTGTCCCGCTTCTCCATCGCGTACATGAGGCCGGGCGAGTCGAAGCTGTGCGTCATGGCGTGCGGCACAGACGCGGGCCCGATGTCGCCGGAGCACGACACGGACATCTGTGCCTACCTAACCGAAGCCGGTCAGTACCAACGCGAGATGAGGGGTCACTGACCTGGCATCTTCTCTCTCTCCTTCTGCTTGTTGTCCCGCTTCTCCATCGCGTACATGAGCCCAGACAAGTAGAGATGACGCTATAACACGACCTCGGTATCTGCGCTTACTTACGTGAGATGAGGGGTCACTGACCTGGCACCTTCTCCCTCTCCTTCTCCCTGCCGTTGTCCCTCTTCTCCATCGCGTACATGAGCCCGGGCGAGTCGAAGCTCTGCGTCATGGCGTGCGGCGCAGACGCGGGCCCGATGTCGCCGGAGCACGACACGGACATCTGCGCCGCCGGCGAGCCCGTGCGGCTGAGGCCCGCGTGGAAGCTGGACGTGAGCCGGTCCGGGGAGCGGCCCATGTGCCGGGACGAGATGCGACCTGGGTGCGAATATGTGACGCTAGGTTTACACACGTGCCACGCAGCCCGGCAAGCAGCCTGGCTAGCAGCTCGGCGAGCAGCCCTGCCCTACACACTGCGCACGCACGTGCACATTCAAACAGACGAACAGCCCGTTCACATGCTTGTGTTTGTGCCCGTTGAATGTCGTATTGAACGCGAGCGTGTATAACGGTGAAGTTTGGCTCGTCCGAAACAACATTTTTCCACTTTGGGAGCGTTTCTCGAGCAAACTATTCATATTATAAAATATATTAGAAACCTTAATATCATTTTTTAAAGCCTATCCATAGATACCCCACACGTATGGGTTTGATGAAAACAAAATTTTTGAGTTTCAGTTCTAAGTATGGGGAACCTTCTTTCTATATTCTATTTTTGTATGAAAATCTTAATGCGGTTCACCGAATACATTTATTTATTTTATCTTTATTGCACAATTATAACAGTGTACAAAAGGCGGACTTAATACATCTACGTGCCAAGTTTCCACAGTAAAGCTCTTATAGTTACGGGAAAAAGTGGCTGTGACATACAGACGGGACAGACATGACGAATCTATAAGGGCTCCGTTTTTGCCATTCGGCTACGGAACCCTAAAAAACATTTCCTGATAATATCAAAACAACATTTTCACTGTGGGAAAACAACCATTAGAAAGTAAAGTTGTATTATACTTACATTGAACCCTCGGCGATTGAAGTTTAGGCTTCATTGGGCTGTGGTTTTGATCCTTCAACTGCTGTTGATGATGCTGAGCCTATTAAATCGGAGCAAATTATAATTAAGTATATAGTATCACAAGTAGCTAAAGGGCGGCGGTTTGAATGAACGATCGACAATGTTTTCGCTCGGATCTCTCATTTTCGAGAGAGGTCTTTCCGAAGGCATTTGTAAATAGCCCCGCAGAAGTGTTACCTTTGCCAACACAGAGTGTTCAAAAACCTTTTTTATTTCTTTTTTTTACATCACATGCATTGCTCCGATCCCAAAGTAAGTAGCTTAAGCACTTGTGTTATGGGTATCAGAACAACGAAGGTACCACAAATATATACTTAACTACAAATATAAACACCCAGACACGGAACAAACACAAATGTTCATCACACGAATGTTTGTCCCGAGTGGGAATCGAACCCACGACTCTTGGATCAGAAGGCTGGGGTCACTACCAATTGAGCCACCGAGCCAGTCAAAATTTGCAGGCTGATGATCATATATTCAAAGAAGGCTGACTGTTGAGTTTGATGCGGCAATTTTTCTAAGTCTAGCAAAATGACCCTTACCTTGCTCAAAATAAGGCGCAGTTTCCTCTGATCCTCTGTCTCGAGCGCGTCCGCCGTGAGCGGGCACGTGGAGGCGAGGTATTCGCACAGTTCCTGATGCTGGCCCGAGTGGAAATGTCTGCCTTTGCCTTGGCTGTACAGCCATTCCGCTTTTAAGCTGCGAATGTACGAATAGATAATAACAATTAAACATGCTTAATGTCTGCTTACACTTTTGCTATGAAAACACAAATATACGGCAAAGTATAGATGCGTTCGTGCGTGGGTGGGAATGTAAGGGAGCGGCCTATCATCTTTTCGCTCCAAGCCAACCTCACCTGCCCGTGGTGCATTCTGCCGAATAACAAACGAGGCGCTGGCAACCGACTGGTGGTGGCGGTATAACCATCATGATTATAGGCGTAGCTAAATACCACAGACCGGTGACGGGCAGCAGCGTCACCGGAGCGAGAAGCTACGCCCTGCGATCGCCAACCCGTATGCCCAGCGTGGCGATTATCGGTAAAGCCTCCAGGAATTTGCACAAAGTCGCGAACAACTGGAGAGCCGCCAGGCTTCGGTAGGCAGCAAAACTAACATAGATAATTTAATTAAACTTTCTTTATTGCACAAAAAAAAACAAACATTTCTAGATAAAGTTATTACAGACAGCTTGCGGTACAATATAGGCGTTCTTATCGCTAGTAAGCGATCACTTCGAGTATAAGGCATCACTTCACGTATTTTTGCGTCGGGGGTGAAAAAGTGTGGTAAACACCGGGAATAATAGTCATCTCATAAAAAAATAAAGCAGGTAACAATCAACGTTATGTCGTTGTCATCGGTTCGGTGAAAAATGTGCTCTATAATTAAACGACTCAGACTGAAGCCATTCCTCATACGTCGTTTTTATAGTCGCCATTACACGACAGTGACAAAAAGTACTTAATAGGCACAACGTAATAATATGGCGGTAATGTTTCAATTGACCGTTCTAATGCGGTTATTATAACTTCGATACACATTAGCAGCTTCTTTGCAATTGTAATTGAATATTCAGAGGCAACGCTTGAATGGCCGGTAATTAATCCACATCGTATGCAGCACAGAATAATATTGTTTCATATTTATGAAATGAATAGAGGAAAGTATTTTGTAGAACGACCATTTGCGACTACTATTACTGCGAAAGTGTTATCAATTGTTTTGTCTTTTCAAAATTTATGCATTCTGCCAAATGTTCGTAGACGAAGCAGTATTAAATTCAAAAAACAGTGTCATTCGCCTCGCCTCCAATTTCATAGTGCGAACCACGGAACGTGTATAAAATATGTATGTTATTCCAAGTTTAAACGGTAGATGGTCACTAGACTAGAGTAAATTTGAGAAAAAAGGTTTTCTGGGACTCCCTTGATTTTATAATAATAAATCTTTTCCAGGTTACATTCAACGAATATTTCGCTGGTACCTAGTACATGCAATTTCGCGATTTGAAAACTAAAATAACTTAGTTTCATTGCTTTTTAAAAACTATAAAAGGTATACATTACCTATAGTATAAGTGTATTACAAAACCACTCATGTTAAAACGAATGTACACTATAGACAAAACCTGGCTTCCTAGGACATAAGAAGTCCAATGCTAAAAGATTAAGGCCCGTATTCACAAACGATACTTATCTAAGGAGACCAGCAACGCTAAGTTAACCCTTTCCTGCCGGCATACCGAAATCGTTTAAATTTCGTATTTTTTTCTACAAATTGTGAATATTGTTTTTAAAATGAAACACATATATTTTTTTTAGATTTTTATTGTACCTAGAACTAGGTTTTTCAGCACCTAGACTTATCTGTACCGTCAGGCACTTTATGTATCACATTAATTAGGAACTCCTTCAGGACTGGTCTAATTTTGTATACCTTATCTTTGAAATTTCGAGGCATTTGAGTGTTATCATTGCAGTGAAATTAGGCAAATATGGACGGGCTGGTGTTTGCGGGGTTCTTGACGTGAATCCACTCATTGAAGGTTGGACATCATGAGAATTGTCGAGAGAAGAGGCTAGGAACTGGAGATACCTAATTTATTGGAGATGGTGGTCGTGATGATTGTTCCATTTCATCTAAGGCCTGTTTGATAGCTTCCTCGAACATGTCATCGAAGTTTCTCGAGGTGCCTGGTGTGGGTAGTTGAACATTTTGTTCATTTTCTTCATCCGAAGTATCAACCTTCGAAACGTCGTTGCAATCGGGCAAGTCTTCAAGCAATAATTCTATCAGGGCTGTATTTTTTGTGATATTCATATCTGGACAAAACACAATGAACGCTGAACATCTACAATTAAAAACATATAAATTCATATAATTTTATAAAATATCTAATGAAATAATAACTAACGCACACCATACAAAACACATACCTAAAGTGACTGTCGGTACTTTTTAGTACGCACCAGTCTTGGGAACATTTAGGCGTGTAATAATGCAAAACATTATGAAACAATCATCTTTATACAACCTTTATTACATACATAAATGGAAATAATAACAAAAAAGGCCACTTACCTACGATAAACAATTTTAAAACAATTCTCAAGTCACGCTTCATTTTCTTCGTCAAGTCTTCGACAAGTTGTAACTAACAAACCCATTTGATTGGCCGTTTGCGG
Source organism: Conogethes punctiferalis (assembly GCA_031163375.1). Lineage (NCBI taxonomy): Eukaryota > Metazoa > Arthropoda > Insecta > Lepidoptera > Crambidae > Conogethes > Conogethes punctiferalis. The sequence continues at coordinate 11,597,235 of CM062096.1, read as the reverse complement.
CGCGATACGAACCGAAGCGCTCTCATTGGCTAAGGGAGTGATCCCAGAAAGGAACGACAGTGTTTTAGAAGCGCTGTTTGTTTGCGTTCTCGATAGAACAGACGAAATATGAGCGAGTCCATAAAAGTACCGTCAGTCAGGAAAGGGTTAAGGGAGGCATTTATCAGTGCGTTGAACATGGCGAGCCTTTCAATTCTTAGACAACACTTAAGCGGCACTTGAATAAGCAAACGCACAGCGTAAAATAGAGCCCCGTGATTGGTTCATTTGTTGTTGCACACTTCACTTCCTTGACTGACATTTGACATTTCATTTTTTATAACCTCAATCGGGCTCAACAAAATAGTGTCGGAAAAGTGAGAATTGGTTTTAGTTTGTGTTTTGTGGTGATTTTGCAGTAATTGTTGCGTCGATTTGTGGTCATAATGAATAAGGATATAATTACGCCAAACTCAACTATCAGGTTAGATGAATTCACTAATTAACATTCATTATGAAAACATTGTCTATTAAATAGTTTTAAAAATGCGTATACTTATATTACAGTTCCATGAAGCTGCCATGAGTTAAAGAAGAAGGCTTGGAAGGATCTCGCAGTGGCCTACAACTCGCAATCATGTGTCACAATGGCCCGCTTATCAGTTAAAAAGATGCTGGGAGAATATTAAAACCCTGAGGAAAAAAGAGCTTTCCCAAGAATCCCTCAGCATGAAACGTACTGGTTGAGGACCCCCAGAAGGCTTCACGGTGGATAATGTTGTATACATACAATTTGTCCATTCATAAATGTAATTGTAATTGACTCCAATTGGTACTAGAGAAAGAGTATGCCCAAAGTTTTATTTTTTACATTTTACACTTTAAATTTACTAAAATAAAAACAAATAGGAGATAATGTTTCTAATTAATATATAAAATATATACTTATGTTTTATTTTGTAGATGATATGAAAGAAATCAATGAGAATGAGGTCCATTTACAACTAATATCTAAGAAACATTTCAAACCATTATGGGTATTCTCCAGATGTTTCCCCTAAGTCGCGACCAACTGGACAGGCCTATGTCCAGCAGTGGACTGCTATAGGCTGAAGATGATCAAATCATACACTAGTAAGTAATATTTGAAATCTTACATTTAATTTAACTTGTCTTTAATATGTATTGAAATATTATTGTACATGTATGTATAATGGTGTTATGTATAATTTATTTAAGTGAATATTTATTGTATTATATATGTTTATAGAATTATGATATTAGGTACTTGGTATATTTATGTATTTGTCTAGATGAGATCGCTATAAGGATAAGACCACCTAAAGTGTACTTTGGTTTGTCCGTAATGTATTTTCATGTAATGTCTGTGTTTTAGTGCAATAAAGAGTTTCTATCTATCTATCTTGTTCATACTGTGGCTGTGTGTACCTTCTACAAAATACATTATTGAGAGATTTTTAAGATTATAAATATTTGCTTTCAGGTAGTTTTGAGTGAGAATAAAATGCAACACAACAAATATGAAACATGACCAGGAGGTGCACCAGTTGAGAATGCAAAGAGAGAAGGTTTTGATTGCAAGACAATATAATTTATTAGAATATGAAGATATGATACATAATTTACAATTTGAAAAAGTGTTCTTGAAATTGAATTGTTAAAGATAGGTACAAACTGGAAAATAAAAACATTTACCTAATAATATTTTTTGTTTTATTGAATACTAGCTGTGCCCGCGGCTTCGCCCGCGTTGCCCCTCATTTAGGGAAGTAGGGGGTTAGAAAGGGGCAAAAAGTAGCCTATGTTACTCTCCATTCCTTCAACTATCTCCACTTAAAAAAATCACGTCAATTCGTCGCTCCGCTCCGTTTTGCCGTGAAAGAAAAACATACCGACAGAAAGACACACTTTCCCATTTATAATATTAGTATGGGTATTTGAAACTAACTGATAATATATTTCATGTACAGAATTACATTTAATTAATTAATTCTCTACAGATTTATTGTAAGTTTACATAAACTCAAACCTACTTGCAATAATACCTAATCAAAAGGATCTTTAAAATCCCGTATCACTTTTCTTATGTTTATTCTGCTTGCTCATTGATATAATTATCAAACTCTTCTTCATAATATTATCCATCGTTAGAACAAAAACAACCTCAATTTAGCAAAACCAAAACTTTGACGTACCTAATCTGTGCAGAAACTGACCCTATGCGTTGCGTAAAATAGGTCGCTAGCTATTTTACCAATGCGTTCATTTTAAGAGACGCACAGGGCCGACCACCCCTCAAGTGTCGTTTATGAATAGGTTTTAGGGTACCTGTGCGTCCGCGCGCACTGTGAGACCTCACAGTATCGTTTGTGAATACGGGTGTAAATGGTTTGTACACGAACATTATTTATCACAATATCGCTGTTGATTGCCAGGACAGTCAGTAGCTTAACTAAATTACATTGAAGTCTAAAGTCAGTGACGTAAAGTCTATTTTTGAATGTGCAGATCATCGTATTTTGTCATTGCCTGAACAATTGTGGAACAAATACACTAGTTTAGTCTAGCACGTGGGAAGTAAATAGGTAATGTTGATTGTTGATGAAGTGGTGTGTTTTTATTTTACAAACCGCCACGACGGAAACCGTATGAATATGTACTTTGAAGTTTATGAAGATTTAATAACCATTTTTTTTAATCATCCCAAATTATCTCCGGGCGCGCTGAGGGTAGGCTCCTGAATTTGGTAACGAAACATTTGACATTTATAAATGTGTGCCATATACATAAGAGGTGAGGCATAGCGAATCTTCGCTCGGATTGAGCTGCGAAGGGAAGCCATTATGCCGAACTACTATAAAAAAAAACATACATGAAATAAGTTAAACTTTCAATATGAGGTGACCTCGATGTTCGGTTCTCGTGTGGCGGGCGACCTAGCATAATTATGTGGCAAATACTTAAATAGGTACCAAAACAAATAAGCACAATATGTATTATCTTACCTTTCCATAGCACTGACGACAAACCCGTCAATGGTCTTGACGCTAAGTATCCAATTCAGAACAAACGGCCGGTAGTCGAATCCACTGTGCAATTACAGTTAAGAATATTATTTTTATAATTGAAACGCTGACACAAATAATATTTAGATTATAAAATATTTATAGTAATAAAAGAAAACAATAAGCTCAAAGAAAAAAATACCGTCATGTCCCAGAAGACCACGTCTCGGCAAACGTAGTAAACCCTCAAGCCAGGTGGAGCGACGATTAGCGCATGATGGCTGGCAAGTGCTGGATGCGAGAAAGAAGCCCAAGATTGTGAAATGAGGCAAACATTTAGAGGCCTATGTCCAACAGTCGGCTGTGATTGATGTTGCTGCGGAGCGGGTGCGAAAGAACGATCCTTCCGAGATCGCTGCCTAATTACGCCACCCGCCTTGCACGGGTCCTACACTGACGGGAGTGGGCTCACCCATAAGGTCGCTCCCGTCCATCCCCCTTAGACAGCTTTAACTCAGACAAGAATGCATAATCGCCCGGCAGATAGACATCAAATTATAAAGGTAGTCAGTCAGTCGAACCAACCCATATCTATACTTATAATAAATCTGCAGAGAAGTCAATTCTGTACATGAAATATATTTTCAAAATAACTATCAGGGGGTGATTAGTGATCGATACTGATGTCAAAAATGCAATCAGTAAAATTTTTGTCCGTCTGTATGTTCGTTATAGAAAAAAAAACTACTGTACCGATTTTGACGAAACTTGGTACGATTATTCTTCATACTCCCGGGCAGGTTATAGTATACTTTTCATCACGCTACAATCAATAGGAGCAGAGCAATGACGGGAAGTGTTGGGAAAACGGGAGAAATTTTTATCTGCATGTTTGATCGTGCATCACGCGAATACTGCATGGAAATAAATGTGGTTTCAACCAATGTATTGCTAGAGGTCTAACTTAAAATTTAGGTATCATTTTATAGAAGTCTGTTATTTTTGAAACCCTATGTGCGACGCCGCCGGCACAGCTAGTTATTAATAAAAGGATACAATTTATCTTTCCCGGCCATGGCGACGCAAGGGTTCCCTTGCACGGTGAAGCTGTCCAGCTTGTTGAGGTGCACCAAATGCGAGATCTCGTTCAGGTCCTGGATGTTGTTGTGGGCCAGCGCGAGGAGTTCCAGGTTGGCGGGCAGGTAGCGGTCGCACTGGCGCAGGTCAATGATCCTGTTGCGCTCCAGGCTTAGGTGCTGGAATGATTTTGTTATCACTGTGTAGACCGAGGGATGTCGGGCTGATTCCCACCCAGGACAAACATTCATGTGATGAATGTTTGTGTTTCGTTCAATGTATGGGTATTTGTATTTTTGGTACATTTGTTGTCTGATATTTGTCTGTTGGTTGACATAAGATGTCTGTGTGGTTTCCAGATTAAGAATAGGACCATGCCATCAGGAAATGGACAGCAGCATTTGATATGATATAGCCCTTATAACCCGAGACTAAAGTATGTCCCTTAGCTCGGCATGCCTTTTGGCATAGGCCTCCTCTAGCTCTCTCCATTGAGCTCTGTCCTCCGCCACTCGGGTCCAGTATGGTCCTAAAGTTAGGCGTGTTTCGTCCATCCTTGTTCTTGGCCCCCCTCCCTTCTTCCTTCTCTTGGGTACCAAAGCGTAACCTGTGTACTCCTCTTGTTGGTTTTACATCGCATTTACCGGGGTACAAATAAAACCTACTGCGGTCACCAACCCGCCTGCCAAGTGTGGTGACCAAGACCGATCCTCTCAAATGATAATTGGCATTGGGGGAGGCCTACACCCAGCAGTGGATCTTTGCAGGCTGTTGATCTAGTAATCTAGCGACTTGTATTGTTAATAGTATCCTTCTTTCTAATCTAAGCTACAAGTCTTACCTTTAAATTCTTCAAATATGAAATATCAGCAATAAATGATATCTGATTGTTGGACAAATCAAGATGTTCCAAATGCATATTATTGTTTAGATGCTCAATCGATTTTATGTTGTTACCTAGAAAAAACAATTATAATATTAAAAAGTTATAAAGTAAAACTTTTAAACTTTCATGTTGTATCATAATATGTGGAAGGTTACATTTTTTTAAATTTAAAATGAGTTTGCGCTTGACTGCGATTCGCCTGATGGTGAGCGATATCGTAGTCTACGATGGAATACGCTCACCCAGCAAACAAATCCTGAACATTGCATGTGTTGCACTAGCTGTGCTCGCGACTTCGTCCGCGTGGAATAGTTATTTTTCCCCGTTTTTTTTTTTACATTTTCCATTATTGCTTCGTTCCTAATAGGTGCAGCGTGATGTTATATAGCCTAAAGCCTTCCTCGATAAATGATCTATTCAACACAAAAAGAATTTTTCAATTTGGACCAGTAGTTCCTGAGATTAGCGCGTTCAAACAAACAAACTCTTCAGCTTTATAATATTAGTTAAGATGTATTAAGGAGTAATCTCATTACTTTCAATTTTCCACAGTCCAATGAATGGTACAGCTATTGTTTTCGTGCATATCACATCTCACAATTACTGCTGTATTGTATCTGCTTTGTGGAGTGTAAATAGGTCAACAGACATAAATGAGGGTGTGTTTGTATATCCCAGGACTGTTGCTAATCACAGAGATTGGACATCCAAAGAAGGATTTGCACATGCATTAAAGACTGCATGTGCAAATCCCTCTTTAACTGTACATAGTAAATTGAATATGTTGGTACATACTAACAATATTGATATAATATTGATATTTATTATTATGATTGCAATAATGGGAGTTCTATGGAAATCTATTTTGTCAGAATGTATAATTGTAGTTATGTAATTGTGTAATTTGATGTATGTATGTATTAATTTGCTGCACCCTTCCAGGGTGTCACATGTATACCTTTCACAATCTTCTGTTATTTTGTAATGTGACAAGCAATAAATGATTTTGAATTGAATATTAACTAATTATATTTATTCTTAAATAGAACACTCTTTTCTCACAGTCATCATTTACAATACAGGGTGTAATTTAACAACAACACAATAAAAAATAAATAAATTCCTGTAGAAGTCACAATTCGGATACACTGCCATTACTAGAAGGCCTTCAAGTGAAAACATAACATTTAGTCTTGTTTAGAATTCTTTCACGTTTGATGCATTCAAACCATAGGACTATTTAATCCTTAGTGTTCTTGTATAACAGTATCATTATAGCCTTGCAATAGAAATTCTGAATGTCCTAAAATAATAATACAAAAGGTTTTAACTTACCCGCTAACTTTAATACTTTTAGGTATATGAGATCCTTCAAGCCCTCAATTTGAAGAATGCCATTATTATTCAACGCAAGGATACGGAGGTTCGTCAGCCTGGACACTCCGTGCATCCGCAGGAGGAAGTTGTTGCATATTGAAACCTAAATTATTTATACATGGCATTATATCATATTATTTATTATACAAATAAGCAAGCACAGCTTTTTGTTGTCACTTCAATACACCTTCAGAAATGATGAACAAATATAGAATTTTATAGAAAAATTATTATATGCTTTAAAATCTTCGAAACTTATTAGCATTTTCTAACAAACACCTATAAGAACATTTATAAAGGTATTTAGTTTGTATAACTGTACCAAGTGTAAAGAGTTACAAAAATATATTGGGCTTACGTTTTCGACGCGGCTGTAAGTGTCGATATTGTCCAGACGCTGCAGCTCATTCTGATCGAGGATTAAATTAATAATCGTCTTAGAATCGTCTACAGGCGCTTTCTCTAATTTCTTCAACCCACGCCTCGATAGATCCAAAGTTTCATTCTTGGAGTCATCTAATGGATAAACTACAAGCTTAATAAAATTGTCTAATGTATTATAAATTGTTTATGACCGATACTTACCCATAGTTATCGTTTTAATGCATTTTTTATATATTTATCGAAAAAGACACAGTTTTTCACAAAAAAATCAACATACACTGTAAATGACACTTTATGTTTTGTTCAGAAATTGGGAAATTATCTAAAAAATGTCTAATTGGACGAACTTGGAAAGAATAAAAAAAAGAATGAATAATGAAATAAGACGTTTTTATGTAAAAATGTTATAAAGCTCTAGGATACAAAATGGGTACAACATTTATGTATTAATTAAAAATTAAAAATAAGACGGAAGAACCTAGCCTACTTCAATACCTAGACCAGCCTATACAATCTTATACCCCATTTACACTCTCGCTTCGCGATTCGCCTCGTGCCTCGCCTCGTGGTTCGCGCCACGCCCCCCGAAACGAGCTAGGTGTTTACACTCTCGTCACGAGTTCAGTTGTCTTTGAGCTCGCGACAATGGAGGACGTCGAAATGTTAGCGGCAACAAGTCATGGTTTATTGAACTACACACATTAAATACAAATAAAAAAGTAAAATGTCTTATGTTTTAAATCAATTAAAGGTCTATTCATTTCATTTGTAATGACAACCTCTTCCACGCATCGTTTACTTTTTAGTTCATTTTATGGTATTTATTTTTGGGTTCCACAGAATAGGCTATTATGGCTAAAAATTGTAATTAGTCCGTCTTTTAGCTTATTAAAAAATAAAAGACACGTATTTTTTTATTTGTAAATTAGACTAAAACTTCCAAAGTTATAGCCCGTTGAAATTACGCGTGACGTCACTCGGTGAGCCATTTTTACGGGAGCGAGTTACGTCAAAGACTCCCACTCCTAACTTTTGATGCCTTGTATCTTTGGTATTGTTTATTTAATTGAAAAAAGGAAAAATACGTGTCTTTTATTTATGAATAAGCTAAAAGACGGACAAATTAAAAAAATTTAGCCATAATAGCCTATTGGTTCCCTTTGAAATGCTCCAGTAAATCTAAATGTTTCCTCATAAGACGCATCCATTTTAACGACCTGCGCGGCACAACGCTGAACCGCGAATGAAGCGAGAGCGCGAGTGTAAACACCCCGCTCGCGTTCATCGCGAGGCCCTTTGACTCGTGACCAAAAAACCGCTCGCGACGCGAGCGCTGCGAGTGACGAGGCGAGGCGCGAGGCGAGGCGCGAGCGAGTGTTCACACTCTCGCCTCGTCGCTCGCCTCGCGCCTCGCCTCGTCACTCGCACGCGAGTGTAAACGGGCTATCAGTACAAATTGTATGGCAATCACATAAATACAGCTGACCAAATTTAATTGTACACAAATATTTAGATGCACACATTAGAACTTAGATCATTTCAATTTACCTGGGTTATACCATGTTAGTTCCATATTTGAATTCTAGGTGGAGTTTATATTCATTGATTAAAGTTGGTATCTATTTCCTATACAATAGTAAGGATTAAATTGCCTTTCAAATTCAGTAGCATAATTTAGTTGCGACGTTTCGACAATATTGTACAGTTTGTGTAGTTTTTTTTTATTACGGTCCTTTTATTTAAATTAAAAAACCAGATGAACGCTAGTTATATTTCACTTTAATTTCATGTATTCCTTATATAATATATTACTACACTTAATTTATTGAATATTGGGTTAAATAACGTATTGTTCTCCATTTTCAGAATTTACTGATTTTAAACTGTAAACTATAGATTCAAATTACTGGCAACACAGCTTAAAATGGCGTGTTTTAAAATTTTCCTTTCAGTCAATATTAATTTATTAAGTTTTCAAAAGTTTGTGCTTTTAATAGAACTTGAAACTCATAGCATTTTTTAAAACGGTCGTACAAGGAGCAGGTTATATTTGTGATTGCTAAAGTTTGTGACCAAGGGACTAAAATCCGCAAGAAAATTGTAATTGCAAGAAACCCGCGGAAAGTATATTCTACATTCGAAAGAAAATGTGATTTTAATAACTTATATGATTATGAAACCAATATTTTAATTTTATAGTGGTGTGTGGTGTGTAAAAATGTGAAAGTTAATAAAAGTTTCTAAGTTTTTACACTTATCTTTTATTTTTCAAATGTTGAATGATTTGCCAATCTTAGTTTGTGTTTATTTGCCTAAGTTAACAAATGATTCAGAAAAATATGCCTGCGGTTGGCAATTCATAGCAAAAATTCATCATTCATTCCTTAATGAAATAATACTTAAAATTAATTACAAGACCAGAGTATGCTGTAGTTATTTATATCGCTGTATTGTGATTATGTATATTGACGAAAAGTTGCCGTAAGTTACCGTCGAGTGGCGCTGTATTTGTTACCTCTTTTGACAGCCAAGATTGGTCTCTATTTCAGTATATTACAAAGTACTCTGTGACCTAGACTGCATTGTTGTTAGTTTGTTAGTTTCGGTTTAAATTAACCGGTTTTGCCGAAAAACTTTGTTGTCAAAATTGGCTAAAATAATAAATACAATTCACAATTATTTGCAGTACAGCCTAAGAACAGCGAACATATACTTTTTTCAACGTTGTGATCTCTACCTATTTTGTAAGGTATTTAATCTGTAAGTCGAGTAGTTTTTTTCAAATGAAAAATTATCGGTTTTGTTGATTTCGAGTTTGGCAGCACTACTTCGCGGTGGCGGCGGGTTTTGTTGAGGTTAGTTGTTTTATTACGAAAAATATGTTTTTAGCTTTATTTATCAACAAATGAATGAGGTCAAACCATGACCGCTGCAATTAAGAAATACTAGGAAACATTTTTGCAGCATATTAACCTCACTGTTAATTCATTATAACACCAATCGAAAGGACGCGTTAGTTGACACTTTTTTCAAGTAAAGTTTGTTTCGCTTGCAGGACATCGTCAACTTTGAACTTTCTTATTAGAATGCAAATTGTTTGTCCTCAATCACAACTCCATTGATTTTAGCTAAATTTCATGTTAGAAACCTAGTAAAAACGAGCACATTACAGTTTTCTATAAATAGCCAATTCACATGTAACCTCTTTCGTTTAGGCGGGAGAATGGCATTGGCAAAGGGCCTGAGGCCTGTACAGGTGTTCGCGGCGATAGTGTTCGTGAGGTTGGTGTCGGTGTTCGTGGTGCAGACGTGGTATGTGCCGGATGAGTACTGGCAGACGCTGGAGGTGGCCCACAAGCAGGCGTTCGGGTATGGCGCCCTGACCTGGGAGTGGGCGAAGGGCATCAGGAGCTACCTGTACCCTAGTGTAGTGGCTGGACTTTATGCTGTACTGAATTTTACTGGATTGGACCATCCGGAAGCCTTGGTGAGTGCTTATCTCCTATCTACATCAAGATAATGGATTTAGGTGACTAAATATGTTTACATGATTTGTCAACACATACTACTAATCAGTAAACAGATAGATATAGCAGAGATATGTGTTATAAGCTTATATTAGGTGAAAATCACAAAAGAACTATTTTTTTTGACCTTTGTCTTGGAACCAAAATTTTTCTGAATGATGATGACTTTTAAAATTTCTATTATAAAAATCACCAATTTTATCAACTTACAATTTACTATGAATTTAGTTCTACAATCAATTTCGTTTTTCAACTACCCAGTGCCCAAATTTAAAAAAAAGGACACCCTAAATATTTACAAAGCCTGTAATGTGATGTATATTAAATTACCAACACAACCAATAAATCCCTTTTCAGATTCTCCTGCCTCGCATTCTTCAAGCAGTTGTCAGCGCATACGCAGACTACAGCTTCTACCAATGGACCGGGGGCCGTAAATGGGCACTGTTCTTGATCCTCACTAACTGGTTCTGGTTCTACACGGCCAGCAGAACCCTTCTGCAGACCGTTGAGACAGCATTGGTGGCTATTGCCCTGTCCAAGTTTCCTTTCAAAGAGGGAAAGAGAAGTTATTATGAAAAAGGTTTGTGTGTGCTATTAATATGTATTTACTATGTGTCCGCATGCAAAATATGTGATCATCAACATCAAGCTGTGGAAAACGGCTCATTCTAACTAACTAACTTATGTGTTTCAAAGATTGTCGCAGAGATTTTGGCTCCCTTTTTAGTTTTAGGCTAAGGAAAGTCACTACCAATGTAAAAAAATCTTATTCTGTTAGTTGATATCCATTTATGTAATATAGTTATTAGTTAACATTACAAGTCTTCTGCACAAGTCTTGAAGGAGACGTGACTGTGTGCAGCGACATCACGATTACAAAAAAACTAAGTTTGTAATACTTTTTTTTATTATAGAAAGTTCAACTTGGATATGGTTGGCGGTGGTGAGCGTTTTCCTGCGACCAACTTCAGCGTCACTGTGGGCAGTGCTTGGCGTCTACAATCTGGCCACGACCAATGAGAGCAAACTGAGGTTGCTGGTGCGGACCTATTTGCCCATCGGGTAAGTTCTTCAATGTTCAACAGTAACGCCCATGTTCCTACTGTTCAGTAAAATGATACCACTACCTAATTAAGTGCTTCCCAAACTGTGTGCCGCAATGCCCTGGGCCGTTAATGCATGTTTAATAGGCCAAACATGATCATTATTAGCAAATAAACTATTTTATGTGTCTTTTCGAGTGTCATCATCATCAGCCCACACCAGTCCACTGCTGGACATAGGCCTCTTTCAATGCTCGCCACTTCGATCGGTCCCGGGTCTCTCGTATCCAGCACTTGCCAGTCACAAGGAATACATACTTTCGAGTGTATGCCCAATAAAAAAAAGCACTCCTTAAATATTCACCTATATTATCTGACGCAGGCTTGTAACTGGTGGAGCGCTGGTAGCCCTGGACTCGTACTTCCATGGCAGCCTGGTGGTAACTCCTTGGGAGTTCTTCCGCTTCAACATTCTCCACGACGTCGCCTCTTTCTATGGCCAGCATCCTTGGTAAGTGAGAAACTATATTTTTCTCATAATGAAATTCAAAGTCAAGGTCTGGTGACTGCACCAGTCTAATACTAAACTTTCTTGAAATAATATAATGTATAACTTGTATTCCCCAGGCACTGGTACCTCTGGCAAGGCATTCCCGCAGTGCTGGGCATCACGCTGCTACCGGTACTGGCCGGCATAGTCAATGTGCTGCGCAGGCCCAAGGAACACAAAACCGCTGTCCTGCTATTGGTCGCCGCTGCTATACACGTCGCCATTTATAGGTGAGTTTATTTATATTGTCCTCATTAACATTTGTTTCATAATATAAATTTGTTTGCCTCATTATTAAGAGATAGTTTTTAAAGAAGCCATGTACTTAAGTAGACAACAAGATGATGGTTTACTGCTCTCGCTCAACGCATATAATCATAGTCTGGCGACTGACTGCAGATGTCAAAAAGACTTAGAGAAACATGCAATAAAGATAATAATGTAATGTATTTGTTCCAGTTTTGTGCCTCACAAGGAATTCAGATTTGTGTTGCCGTTATTGCCGATCTTCTTGTATCTGGCTCAAGACTTTGTTGTGCCGTGGAGCAGGAAAGCTAAGAAGTAAATATTTGTTTGTTTTGGTACTATATTAAGTAGATGCTACCTTCAATATTGCTGGCTCGATGGCTCATTTGGTAGTGCTCTTTCTCGCTTTGGTACCTCTGCTTTCTGAGCCAAGGGTCGTGGGTTTGATTCCACACAGTACAAACATATGTGTTCATGAACATGTCTATTTACAAAAAAAAAGTATCTAAGTAAGTTTATCAGTTGTCTAGTACCCATAGTACAAGCCTCGGCTTAGTTTGGGATTAGATGGCGATGAGCCAGCCCAGCGTGGCATGTCCTGGGTTATTTATTTATTTACAACTAGCTGTGCCAGCGGCGTCGCACGCGTGGATGTGGGTTTCAAAAATAACGGACTTCCATAAAACCTACATTACGGTTATTACGGTACCTTAATTTTAAATTAGACTTCTAGCAATACATTGATGAAAACCGCATTTAATTCCATGCAGTAGTTTTCGCGTGATGCGCGATCAAACATACAGATAAAAATGTCTCCCATTTTCCCTTCACTGCTCTGCTCCTATTGATTGTAGCGTGATGAAAAGTATACTATAACCTGCCCAGGAGTATGAAGAATAATTGTACCAAGTTTCGTCAAAATCCATCTAGTAGTTTCTTTTTTATAACGAACATACAGACAGACAGGCAGACAAAAATTTTACTGATTGCATTTACGGCATCAGTATCGATCACTAATCACCCCCTGATAGTTATTTTGAAAATATATTTCATGTACATAATTGACTTCTCTACAGATTTATTATAAGTATAGATTTAACTGCGCCGACCCCAGATAATGGGAACAGGGCAGGCGAATGATGAATTTGACTGGACAATTTGCTTACCTATTTACTGTAACTTTGACCTTCGTATTGTCCAGGTGGCAGCTGTACGCGGTAGCGGGCGCGCTCCTCCTGGGCAACGCGGCGCCGGCCTTGTACTTCGGTACCGTGCACCAGGCTGGTACCCTGAAGGTCATGCCGCTGCTCAGAGACGCCCTGCCCTCCAACCGCTCGTCCGTCGTGTTCCTCATGCCGTGCCACTCGACGCCGCTGTACAGGTTAGATTTGTAACCGACTTCAAAGGAGGAGGCTCTCAATTCAATTGATTCTTTTTTATGTACTTTGTGTGAGATTCGAAGCAACATAATGTCCTTCTTAGAGGTAATGCTGGCATTGGCTGAATGGTGGCCTGAGATGGAGAAATAAATAATAATAAAAAAACTCAAGACATGCCACGCTGGGCCACACAGCGCCACCTAGCCCCAAACTAAGCTGAAGCTTGTACTATGGGTACTGGATAACTGATAAACTTACTTAGATACATTTTTTTTAAAATAAATAAATATTATACATAGTAAACACCCAGACCAATACAAACAGACATGTTCATGAACACAAATGTTTGTACTGTGCGGGAATCAAACCCACGACCCTTGGCTCAGAGGGCAGGGGTCACTACCAAATGAGCCACCGAGCCTGTCATGGTGTAAAAATGTGGTGGTAACTGATCAACTTTGCTAATAGTGGCCTGAAGGAAAGCGAAAGTGAATTCCAAGTCGCTGTGACTATGGGCTGTGCTGTGGAAAGCGAAAGTAATATACATCGCTACCTAATATCGTTTGCATGTTGGTTGGTGAGTGAGGTGGTAGGGAAGCCATTATGTTGAGCTAATAATAAAAAAAAAACTAATAATTTTGATTTGGGGATGTAAGAGAGCGACCCATCATCTTTTCGCACCAAGCCAACCTCACCTGCACGTGGTGCATCCTGGCGAATAGCGAACGAGGCGCTGGCAACCGACTGGTGGCGGTATAACCGTCGCAATTGAAGGCGTAGCTAAATACCACAGACCGATGACGGGCAGCAGCGTCACCGGAGCGAGAAGCTACGCCCTGCGATCGCCAACCCGCCTGCCCAGCGTGGCGATTATGGGTATATCCTCCAGATGTTGGCCCTAGACTTTGACTGGCTTGGTGGCTCAATTGGTAGTGACCTCTGCCTTCTGAGCCAAGGGTCGTGGGTTCGATCCTCACACAGTACAAACATTTGGTGCATGAACATGTCTGTTTGTATTGGTCTGGGTGTTTTCTATGTATAATATGTATTTATTTACAAAAAAAAAGTATCTAAGTAAGTTTATCAGTTGTCTAGTACCCATAGTACAAGCTTCGGCTTAGTTTGGGGCTAGATGGCGGTGAGTGGCCCAGCGTGGCATGTCTTGGGTTATTTATTTATTTATTTAAGTGGCGAACAGCTGGAGAGGCCCGTGTCCAGCGGTGGACTGCAATAGGCTGATGATGATGATGATGAATAATTTTGCAGCCACCTCCACCTGAACGTATCCGCCCGCTACCTGAACTGCGACCCGCCGCTCGGCCAGGCCGGCGCGACGCACGAGTCGGAGGCGTTCTTCAACAACCCGCAGCGCTGGTGGCGGAGCGAGTACGCCAACAAGGCCACGCCCGCCGTCGTCGTGCTGTTCGACCGGCTCAAGGGCCGCGTGGAGACGCCGCTGCAGGGCTACAGGCAGCTGTATGAACTGCCACACACGCAGGTCAGTGAAATCTTTAGGTGTAGCGCAGACGGCGGCAAATAGGCTTAGTAGTGCATGTATGTAGTCTAGTACTTATACCGAGTGACACCACCACTATTACACATTGTATAGCGCGGTCTGATTATTGGTATATTAATATGTTTCGCTATTATCATCCCCATAAAATCTAATCTGCATGTATGTAGTCTAGTACTTATACCAAGTAACACCACCACGATTACACATTGTATAGCGCGGTCTGAGGGTGTGGCCTGGTGACCTGCTGTAGAACAGTTTAGGAAGCCTATTTCAGGCACAGGCCCTCACTAATTGGGCAACAATAATGTAATGTACGTAATTGTATTTATCTTTAAGCTTACCTAAATGGTGAGGGAAAATAAATATATTTGAATTTGAATAGGCACCGTTACATGGTGCAAGTTCCTAGGACGCGCACAACGCGTTTCGCTTCTACCTTCATAGTGCGAACTGCTAAACTATGGAACTCTTTGCCGGGCTCCTTGTTCCCCGAGAGATACAATCTTCCGATGTTCAAGGCGAGAGTGAACCTGTTTTTGCTGGGTGAGCGCGTTCCATCGTAGACTACTATATCTCTTACCATCAGGTGAATCGCAGTCGACAACTCATTTTTGAATAAAAAAAAGGACGGCACATTTTGCGATTGAGTCTGCGGTGTACAAAAAGTCTGCATGGCGCGCAAAAAGTCTGTCGCGGATTTTTCACAGACTCAACGCACACGACGTACATCTTCGATCATTCTGTCGGCAGAGCTGTAGGGACCTAGACGCTCTTTTTACATGTCTATTATGATATTCTGCCTTAGGGAAACTTACTTTTGTAGTTCTTGACGTTACGACTGTGCGCCGTACTCGTGGCTTGGTAGCTTCGGCAATGGAGACCCCACAAACACCCATATCAATTTACCAGCAACAACTATTCTAGCGTTACATACGAACAGTATTGCGCATGCGCAGCATCCAAATCAATTCTTATTGGTTCGTTCTTACGCATCAATACATGTATAGGGTACTCATAGTACATGCAAAAACATCAGACTCACTTAGAAATATTAAACGTCAACCTAGACTTTTTTAGGTTATTTATGTGTAAATATAGCGCCAGTATATTATGTCTCCCATTTCGTTATAAGATGTCTGTCTGTATGTGCTTTATTATTTAAGAGAGGTAGGACATAGCAAATCTTCGCTCGGATTGAGCTGCCCGTCCGGGGAGGAATACCGCAGCCAAATGACCTCCGGGTCGTGTTTCTGGTGGTGAGTAGGGTTTCCGGAGCTCGTGGGGGGTTGTGTGTCTCCAGTTATATCACATCGACTTGGGCTTCTCTTTCGCTTTCCATCAGGCGAAGGGAAGCCATTATGTGGAGCTACTATAAAAAATAAATCATCTAATCTGTACTATTTTTCGACAGTTCCCGGAAGGAGAAGTAGGCGAGAAGGTGTTGGTGTACCGGAAGATAGAGAGCCAAGCCAAGCCGCCCGCCGACCAAGCGGTCTAACGACCGAACTGTTAGTAGAATACCCCCTTACAGACTTTACCTCGATATTACGATTGTATTCACGAAACGACCGCCCGTGCAAGTTTGTGAACGTTATGTAATGCATGAGCTTGTGGTTGGACATACTTTGAGGGAAGAATTACAATGGAAGTAGTAATGACTGTCTGAAGTAACACCTTGGTTACGGCTTAATACCCCAACGTTGTTCAGTATAACGTCAACAGATGGCGTTACTAAGCCGGTTACAACATTCATTGTACCGCCATAGATTCCTAAAACCCGCTTACGAAGATTTCTACGAATGACTGTTCTTTAAGAAAAGCTATTTTATGTGCATTACATAAAATATTTAGGCATTTCAATCTGTAAAGTGTACTTTACATATTTTATTATATATTTTTTACTATGTTTACGAATTTGCACGGGCGTATTACAACGCCTCGTAGTAGACAGATCAACCATATTATTTGTCCTAAAAATTGATTAAAGTTTGACCATTGACGGACCAAGCCCTATAGGAAAATGTAGTGGTTGGTTTGACACTACCTCAGAACGCATTTTATAATATTTTGAGTCCGTATCTCGGTGTAGGATAAATTAATTTATATTAAGAAGGACTTGTGGGAATGTTGCCCCATACATTTCATGTGTTCGAGTTACATTAGTACTAATGTATTTATGATTGATTGGTCCATGTATTAGGGTTCCATATTTATAATATAGGGTTCATACAAGTGTCTCGATTTTTAGTTACATAAATAGACTGCAATATTTTTACATTTGCAATAATATTTGTCTTCTTCCATTTAATCTACTAAAAGATTTAGGCATGGCCAAAATAATTATGTTCACTTTTTACTTACTCAAATACATTGGCTAATATATTTTTAGTATAGGTAATTAATTAGGGTATTTAAATTGGTGTAGTTATAAAAGTTTCATGAAATTTTATTCTAATGTAATTTGACTAATATCTAAATTTGCAATAGTTTGGTTTTGAAATTCTAGTTTGGTGTAGTGTTTTAGTGAACAGCTTGCATACGGCCACACAGTTTGGAGGTTCCAGTGTGCCGTGGTTGTAGATCTTCGTATTATTGGTATATTAATATGTTTCGCTATTATCATCCCCATAAAATCCATGACTGAGATTTTATTCGAGTACAAATTATATATTTTTTACATAGTTTTTATACACTTGCCAAAGTTAGTTATTTATTTTTTAAATACTAACATATCGTATCTATGATATAATTACAGGCTATTCCTAAGGCTGAATGTTGTTAAACTAACTACATTTTGATATTCAAAAGTTCCACCGACGCGTGTTTGTTATCATCGCAACGTCATCCAAAACGCAAATTCGCTCACTTATGTATTATTAAGTGTGCAACTGTTTTATCTAATTTTAGTGCTTAAATCTGGTGACCTATTTTTCATATTGATAAATTAGACGAGTTTGGTAAATTAACAGTATGAAAAGATTGTAGTGTTATAAATACTTTTTGAAAACGTGTAGTACTTGATATCATCACTTAATTTTTTTTATTAAATTTAATGAATTATTAATTGGGGCTACTATTTAATTAGATTTCTGCTGAATGATATTCTGAATTAATTCATGTAATTTACAATTTCCTCATTAAGGTATGATTTTAAATGTTTTATGTAATAGGGAATATGCATGACTTTTTTTTATGGATTTATTGAGATCTTTTGTCTTCCAGATACATAAATATCGAAGAATTTTTAAACTATCTTTTCTATTAAGCGAGTTATAAAGCGTTAAAGTTATTGATTAGACAGAGAGATCCGATGCGGTAGTTGACGTCACGTACCGTGAGCGCCGTACTAACTCCATAGAAAAATCTGTTTCGCGAGAGAGAGACGGATATATTCACTTTCAATGACTGTATCTCGCCCATTTTTCAACCAATTTTGATTTTGTTTTCACTGTTCGTAGTAGATTTTGATCTATTTTACGATAAATTAGTAAATACCTGAAACAATTTTTCATGCATATTCCCTATTCTATTGCAATAAAGAAATGAATAATATAATTTTATTATTATATTGTATTTTTTTTAGATATAAGATAGCTTTACGAATTAGTAGTATAAAATCGACCATCGACTTGCTCAAAGGATAAAGACACAAGTATTTTAAGATCTCTTTAACTCGTGTTGTCTTTGTATATTAAGTATAATAACATACTAAATACTTGCTTTACAAAGGGTTGTTTCCGTTGTACTAAAATAACGTATAGTTCTAAATCTTAAATAGTTAAATATACCCTATGTAACATTATTAATATTTTGGGACTGATTTTTTATTTGTCCGATAAAGTTTTAATCCTTTGACCGCCGAGAAATGAGACAATAGAAAATCTTTTGTCATGTCGCATATTAGCGACACTGGCGCTCAAAGGGTTGACATAAGGTTAGATAGCTTATGCTAAAAAGTCATATAAAGTATTGTTGCTTAATAAGTACAACTTAGCACCAGTAGGGTCGAGCATATGAGGTGTTTATGATTGTATGACTTTGGAAATGAGTTGTAATGCTATTTATTCTTTGTTTTTTTTTTATCTGACTCTTGAAAAATCGACCCTTAGTCTTCTTAATAAGTCTCGAATAATAATCCTTACTGTTAATGTCTGTGACAATTTTTTTTTTGTTAACGGCGACACACCATCAAGGAACAGCCCTATACATGTATTGTAAGTCGTATTCTTGAGCAAATTTAGGTAAAAATGTTGTTTTCTTGTGTAAGTAAAATGTCTTCTATAGAGATGTCGAGTGTGAATTTTAATAAAGATTTTATTTTTAATAAGCTTTTGAAATGAGTTTTTATTGTTTAACCTACCTAATATAGTTATATGGCTAGGAATAAGTAGCTTTTAATACTGTAGCATCTCTATTGAAGAAATATTTTGGGTTATGTAGCATACAAGAGACGATGTGCTGGTGGGTATATTGACTAGAATTGTTAAGCCTTTGACTGTTGTGAAACCAGACAGATAATTTGTTTTTTCATCATACCTATACGTGTGGGGTATCTATGAATAGGTATTTTAAAATGATGTTGAGGTCTCTAGCATAATTTTTTACTAAACTGAATAGTTTGCGCGAGAGACTCGTCCAAAGGGGTAAAATGTGTGTCCGACAAATCCCGATACTGTAGGGTGTGTTGAGATGACGAGCGTTCAACGGGCTTATTGGGTCGGCAGGAGACCAACTTTTGTACGAGCCTTCGGAGAGATCGGCTCGGAGCCAAGCCCCTAAACTTATTAGCCATAATAGCCTATAAGTTTAGGGGAGACCTTTGCCCAGCAGTGGGACAGTATAGGTTAATAAAAAAAAATAGCCTATTAAGTGTAGCAGAAGATCCTTATCTAAAAAAGGGGGTTTTACCAGAAATTGGATTCATCATTGGTTAGCGAAACCAACAGACCCAATCAGTGAACCTTCACCTATTATAGAGTCCAGATAAACATTACGAAAGTGACATTGGCACTATTTAAACAACAACAAACAAATTGATAAGACGTTTCATTTTAAAAAGTTTCAACGCCACTTAGGTATATACTCGAATGGGATTGCCCGCCCCATTTTACGCGCTATGATCTCGATCCATAGTCAAGTACATGCCAATTTCCGTAATACTTAATAACCCATATTGATTAATAGTTCAGAGGTTACCGATAACAGCGTACGAGTCCGCATTCGGTGTCGGGTTTTAGAAATAGATGGACTGGTTCGACAAAATGTACTATAGTGTGTATGTTGGTGTAATAATCGTATGTAGTTTTGCACAAGTGGGCTCGCATAAGCTTGTTGCAGACAGAGCGGCTAAACTGCGCATCCTTCAGGATAAAGATGACGGCAGAAGCAGTTTGGTGTTTGTGTTCGACACGACGGGGTCTATGTACAACGACTTGAGGCAGCTCCGGGAGGGCGCCGAGATGATAATGGACACTGCTTTGGAGGAGAGCAAGATCATTGCTGATTTTGTGTTCGTGCCCTTCCATGACCCTGGTGAGTCCTATGTTTTTTTTTTTTTTTTTATAGAAGCTCGACATAATGGCTTCCCTACGCCTGATGGAAAGCTAAAGAGAAGCCCAAGTCGCTGTGACAACTGGCA
The DNA here is from genome assembly GCA_031163375.1 of Conogethes punctiferalis. Classification (NCBI taxonomy): domain Eukaryota; kingdom Metazoa; phylum Arthropoda; class Insecta; order Lepidoptera; family Crambidae; genus Conogethes; species Conogethes punctiferalis. Next base: position 11,576,604 of record CM062096.1, on the reverse strand, counting down.
AGTAACTTTTTTTTATGACTGACTAGCTGTGCCGGCGGCGTCACACGCGTTGATATCGGGTTTCAAAAAATAACGGACTTCCATAAAATGGTACCTAAATTTTAATTTAGACCTCTAGCAATACATTAGTGAAAACCGCATTTAATTTCACGCAGTAGTTTTTGTGTGATGCGCGATCAAACATACAGATAAAAATTTCCCCCGTTTTCCCAACACTTCCCGTCACTGCTCTGCTCCTATTGATTGTAGCCTGATGAAAAGTAGGTATACTATAACCTGCCCAGGAGTATGTAGAATAATCGTACCAAGTTTCGTTAAAATCCGTCCAGTAGTTTTTGTTTCTATTACGAACATACAGACAGACAAAAATTTAACTATATAATTGCATTTTTGGCATCAGTATCGATCACTAATCACCCCCTGATAGTTATTTTGAAAATATATTCCATGTACAGAATTGACTTCTCTACAGATTTATTATAAGTATAGAAGATTATAAGTATAGATGATGGTTAGCAGTGGCGTAACTATACCATTCGATGCCCGTGGTTTACTAAATGTGTAATAATACATGATGGTAGTTCGGATTCTCCTCTGAACGGGAAGCGTATTGCTGGCGCCCTGTGGCATTTCCGACGCGCGAGTCAGACATGGTCAAGTCGCCATGACCTAACTGTGGGTGAGTAGAAGGCTAGGCGATTACACCCCTAATGGCTCATTGTTACGAATGTGAGGGTGGGTGACTGCATAAGGAGGATAGACAGATGTCTCGGCGGTCAAAGGAGGTAGAAGCGGGAATCACGCGACGCGCCTTTTATTAGAAATGTTGAAAAGCCTCTATACTTCGCCATATGATTGTCTTTTTAACCGACTTCATCACGTAATCGCAATGACGCATAATATATCCTACGATTATCTTTCTAGGCAAGAGCGGCCTTGCTGCCGTATCCGAATCAGGGGCCCTACTACAAAAAACGAAAACGATCGTTCGTTGAACGGATCGCGTATTTTTGCCCCATAAATCCGTCTCATTTCTCCCTCCCGTGTTCGAATATACGAACTAAAATTCGTCAACGTCGATTTTCAACAATTTAATTGATATATTAGAACGATCGTTTTCGTTTTTTGTAGTAGGGGCCCCAGCCCTAATAGCCATACCTACGTTTGTCTTACGATTGTTATCACTGTTTTCATAGCTCTCTAGGTACTGTTGGATCATAATCCAACAGTACCTACCTACAATGTACATATTTAATCTTGACAACCTTGATGGTACATCGTGTAGGTACAATTTAATGAAAGCTGGTCCGTTCAATACATTGATACCTACTAGAGTCGGTGAATAAGTGCGCGGCGTAACGTCGTAAGTACTTCATGCGCATCATGAGAAGTCTGCCTCTCTCTCTCGCGAGCGGTCAAGCTTATGAGTGTGAAGGCACAGTTATATTTTCACTTTTGCTAATGAAATTGCATAAGTGTGAGTACTGTGAACGCGCCAGCTTTAGTTAACTGATCTTTAGGCACCTTAGTTGTTATAATTTCTTTATTAGTATGAACATGTTGCAATAAATGAATATCCGCATACGCACAGAATATCCGATTTACGAATCTACTTCAGCTCAGTTTCTGATACTTTTGGAAATTGGGTCGATTTAACTTAACCCTGCGAAATGGTAATAGTGACTCCTGCCTTTTAACTAAGGGTCGTGGGTTCGATCCACCTAGGAAAAACAGTCGTGTGATGAACATTTTCGTTAGTTCTGTGTCTGGGTGTTATTGATATTTGTATTTAAGTACATGGGCTTCGTTGTTCTGATAACCATAAGAAAAGTGCTTAAGCTACTTAATTTGGAATCAAAGCGGCGTTCAGCAGCTAGTTTAAAACATAACTAGAACTCTCTTTTAATTGCACACCTCATTTACATGTTTATACACACCCGCAACGTGTGTCTTAGTAAAACAATTACCTACATTTAATGAGCAGTAAGTATGCATAATTACTAGTAAGGAAACAGTCATATGCGCACGCGCATGTTCGCGCTATCTGATCGCTGCGGTGGAAACGGACACGGAAATCCTATTAATTGATCAGCCATATAACAGCTTGATGTTATTGTGAACTTGCAACAGCGTAACCTTTTATCACGAGACTTGTGTAAGCGAATGGTATAGTTGCATGCTGATTTCAAGGTATCGTGGTGGAATGGTGACGCTTTAGTCTCAGCTTAGTAACTGTCTAAGGCTAGGTTCTTTTTCCGCTTCTTTTCTTTTATTATGTTTTCTTTTACTATCTTTTCTGTTGGAAAGGTAAAGAAGCCAAGTCGTTCGGCAACGGATTAATAACCAGATTAATGATTTAAAAGAATATCCATTGAGTTGACTTTACACATCGCCTTTCACCTGATGGTACTTAACCGACATCGCAGTCTACGATGGAACGCGTTCATGTTCCGTGAAAAACCGATTCACTCTCGCCTTTAACATCTAAAACTTATATCTATCTAGGAACATGAACTCTGGCAATGGGTCTAATAAGCCTGTTGCCGTAAAAATGTAATTAGTCCGTCTTTTGCATCGTTTAGAAATAAAAGACACGTATTTCTTCATTTGTAAATTAGACCAAAAATGACAAAGATATAGCCCGTTAAAATTACGCGTCGCCTCTGAGTGACGTCAAAGACCCCCCACTCCTACATTTTGATGCCTTGAATCTTTGTTATTTTTTTGTTTAAAAGAACAATTTAAAAAACGTGTCGAATGTATTTTTATAATCTCTAATCTAAAATATGGACTAAATCAAAATGTAATTATTTTGACCCTGAAACCATCCCTATATTTTTTTCACCAGGTCAGGTCACCAGGCCACTCCCTCAGACCGCGCTATACAATATGTAATCATGGTGGTGTTACATGGTATAAGTGCTAGACTACACACATGCACCACTAAGCTACTTTTTTTTTTGTGTATGGACTCTATCACGCGTTTATGTTGACGCGGATAATTCGCCAATGTCAAGTGTTTAGAGAGACACGTCAAAACTCAGTTGGCCGGTAAACTACACTATGCTACTGCTATCGTACAGAGAACACTGAGAAAGAACAAAAATATACTGCATAAAAACAAAATTAAATATCTACAGAGATCCTTTAGTGGTGCGTGTGTTTGGTTAGGTAAGTGTTCTTTTGGCTGATTTTTCTGTGTTGAACAGGTGTAGGCCCAGCGACGGTGACGAGCGACAAGCAGGAGTTCAAGGCGGCGCTGAACGCCGTCCGCGTGTACGGCGGCGGCGACTGTCCCGAGAAGTCGCTGTCCGGCATCCGGAGCGCGCTGGACGTGAGCCGGCCGCGCTCCTTCGTGTACGTGTTCACGGACGCCACGGCCGGCGACCACAGGCGGGTGGGGGAGGTGCTGGATGCCGTGCAGAGGAAGCAGAGCCAGGTATAAATAAATAAAATAAATAAATAACCCAAGACATGCCACGCTGGGCCACACAGCGCCACCTAGTCCCAAACTAAGCCGAAGCTTGTACTATGAGTACTAGACAACTGATAAACTTACTTATATACTTTTTTTTTTGTAAATAAATACATTTTTATACATAGAAAACACCCAGACCAATACAAACAGACATGTTCATGCACACAAATGTTTGTACTGTGCAGGTACGTCTTGATTTTGTCTCATCATCATCAGCCTATTTCAGTCTACTGCTGGACACAGGCCTCTCCAGTTGTTCGCCACTTAGGGAAAACATCTGGAGGATATACCCATAATCGCCACGCTGGGCTGGCGGGTTAGCGATCGCAGGGCGTAGCTTCTCGCTACGGTGACGCTGCTGCCCGTCATCGGTCTGTGGTATTTAGCTACGCAGTTAATTGTGATGGTTATACCGCTAATACCGCCACCAGTCGGTTGCCAGCGCCTCGTTTGTTATTGGACAGGATGCATCACGGGCAGGTGAGGTTGGCTTGGAGCGAAATGATGATAGGCCGCTTCCTTACATCCCTTACAGACAGAACCATATATATAAGTACGAAATCGAGGCATCAGTGTATTCACTGAACTATAAGTAAGTATCCTGTATATTGTCCTCAGGTGGTGTTTGTCCTGACTGGGCACTGTAACGATCTGCAGAAGCCGTCGTACCAGGTGTACCGGCAGATCGCGGCGGCCAGCTCCGGTCAAGTCTTCAATCTGAACAAGACTAGCGTTCACAAGGTTTACCATGAATATATATTTTTTTTAATATCAGACAACATCACATACATTGCTCCGATCCCAAAGTAAGTAGCTTGAGCACTTGTGTTATGGGTATCAGAACAACGAAGGTACCACAAAGGTTGCAGCACGCTACCTACATCTGTTTCTGCTTAGCCCAATGGTTGACTGGTAGAGAATGCCTATTCGGCATTAAGTCCGCCTTTTGTACACTATTTCTTTTGTGCAATAAAGATTAAATAAAAAACAAATCGAAATAGAACTACACTGTTACATAATAATTTATCACGCCTAATATCATCATCGTTATCACTATCAAAAATCCACAGCTGAACATAGGCTTCTCCCAATGATAAAATTGTCATTTGGGGGATTTGGCTTAGTCACCTTGGCAGGTGGGTTTTTTTTTATAGTGGCTCGGCATAATGGCTTCTCTACGCCTGATGGAAAGCGAAAGAGAAGCCCAAGTCGCTGTGGCAACGGGCAAGTTCAGTTACCTGTCAGTTGCCACCGCCATGCCGGCCCAACCCAAAACCCCCCACGAGCTCCGGAAACCCTACTCACCGGCAGGAACACGACCTGAAGGTCATTTGGCTGCGGTATTCTATAGGGTGGAGGTCCTTCCCCTACCTCTCTAAAATGGTTGGTGACCAGCTAAGATATTGTTGGTTGCGCATTAGCTTTAGTTAGAACATAGTAAAAAAAATCGGAATTACTTTTTTTTAGATCAAGCCCAGTATAAATAACTGCATACTTACAGGTGTTAGACTTCGTCCGAACTTCTATAAAAGGCAGAAACGTGAATCTCGGATCTTCCGTCAACCCAGCCGGCTACAACCATACACAAGGGGTAAGTCGGATTTTTATTTGATAGAAAATTCATTTAGAACACATATCAGATGGGAACGACGCATATTGACCGGCGGCGCGCTGGAAACTACGTGTTCAGCGCATACAATGCCGTTCTACCTTTGATACTCTGTGACTTACGCTCATTACAGATACCGGTGGACAGCACCCTGGGGGAAGTGACAGTATCAGTGTCGGGGGTCAAGCCGCAAATAAAGGTGTTCGACCCTAAAGGGGAGGAACTTACGGGCCCTCCGAAGCTCGTTACCACTTTGGATCTGTCTGAGATTATGGTACGTAGTATTGGTGAGGGTTTTCTATTAAAAAAATATTCAAAAAAATATTTAGTATAAGAAAGCACCATATTACCATAGGACCTGTGGCTGATCTCTTTTTTTTCACGTCGAATTAACCTATCGGATTGTCCAATAGTTACGAGTCCCTCAAAAGAGCCAGCTGTTGCAAAGTGTGATGTAATTAACGGATGGCCCGTTATCTGAGTGGGAGTGTATGAGGAACATAGAGAGCACTGGCTCATTTGGTAGTGACATGAAATAAGAGTTGTGGGTTTGATCCCCGAACAGTACAAACAAATGTTTGTACTGTTCGGGGGCGGGGTTCTGTGTATTTGATCCTATATCTAAGCAAGTTATTTTATTTTTCTATAGTAGTTCGACATAATGGCTTCCCTACGCCTGATGGCAAGCGAAAGAGAAGCCCAAGTCACTGTGACAACGGGCAAGTAACTGGGCAGTTACCTGTGAGTTGCCACCGCCATGCGCGCCCAACCCAAAACCCCAGATGTCTAGTACCTACCAAATACCTAACTAAAAAATCTTCGGCTTAGTTAAAGACAAGATGAGATGGCGCTGTGTGACCCAGCGTGCCATGTCTTGGGTTATTAATGGGGATGTTTTCCAGGGTCAAAATAATTACATTATATTTAGTCCGTATTTTGGATTATAAAAATATATGAGACACGTATTTTTCCTTTTTTCATTTAAACAAAAAATAACAAAGATACAGGGCATCAAAATTTAGGAGTGGGGGTCTTTGACGTTATTTAGTGGCGAAAAAACTCCCACTCTGTAACGTCACGCGTAATTTTAACGGGCTATATCTTTGTTATTTTTGGTCTAATTTACATTATTAAAAAATACGTGTCTTTTATTTTTGAACAATCTAAAAGACGGACTAATTACTATTTTTACGGAAACAGGCCATTTATCTGCTATGTTTTGTTCGGTAGGTGGTAAAAGTGATGCAGCCCGAGCCGGGTAACTGGAGCATAACGGTGGGCAGCGCGAAGGACTACTCCGTGAAGGTGGTGGGGCTGTCCAACCTGACCTTCCAGCACGGCTTCTCGGTGTCGCCCCCCGGGACGATGCGGGAGACCAGCTACAGGCCTTTGAAAAGTCAGTTTCTGAATACTTACATACATACATACATACCGTCACGCCTTTCTCCCAGAGGGGTAGGCAGAGACCACGTCCTTCCATTTGCTACGATCCTGGCACACAGCTTTTGCTTCGTCCACATTCATCAATCTCTTCATACATGCTCGTCGGTTTAGGGGTACTTAGTATTTTACCTTTTTTTAGGACACTTTCTATTTGGTCATGGAATGTCCTTCTAGGTCTTCCCCTTCCAACAGATCCATTCACGCTCTCGCTATATATTTTCTTGGTTAATCTACTTTCATCCATCCTCTCTACATGACCAAACCCATCTAAGCATACCTTTCTCAATCCTAGTCACTACATCTTCTTGAATTCTGAATACTTACGACCAGATATTCGTCATCATCATCAGCCTAGTGCAGTCCACTGCTGGGCCACAGGCCTCTCCAGTTGTTCACCACTTTGGCAAACAACTGGAAGATATACCCATAATCGCCCTTATACTGGCTCGGTGGCTCAATTGGTAGTGACCTCTGACCTCTGAGCCAAGGGTCGTGGGTTCGATCTCCACACATTACAAACACATTCATCATCATCATCCTAGCCTTTTTTTCCCGATTGTCTCAGGATCGGCTTCCCAAACTGAGAGATTTGGCGAGGGCTGCCATCAGACCTCCGCAACACTTAGGGTAAGCTATACCCATTCCCAGTTTAGGCCGTCAGAGTTATCATCATCTCTGATATGATGTAACGACTACTATCTGAGTTGGTAAAGATAGCACCCGGGACCAACAGCTTAACGTGCCTTCCGAAGCACGGAGGAAATCGTCAAATTTTGGTCACCCATCATCGGATTGACCGCGCCAATGGTGGCACAACTTTGCGATCATTGTTAAGCGAACAAGACCGCGGCGCCACCGAGCTCCTCCAAGAACATTACAAACACATTATTTACAAATTTATCTAATTATGTTTATCAGTAGTCTAGTACCCATAGTACAAGTTGGGGGCTAGATGGCGCTGTGTGCCCAGCGTGGCATGTCTTGGGTTATTAAAAAAATATATATATACACTTTTATTTCCTTTCCAGGTACCTACAACCACCTTATGATATCGCTAACGGACGCCGAAGCACCGGCTACCATCAACTATGCAGAGATCTGGATCTCTCTGGAAAGACCCTCTACGAAGTGCCTTTGAAAGAGGTGGACAAGGAAAAGAAGATCTACCTGGCAGACCCGTTTATACCACCCGACGACTTCTTTTACGTCGCGGTAAGAATAGTTATGAGTGCTTCCTTTGAAATGGGCATGGTGCCGAAAAAAAATAATTAGTCCGTCTTTTACATTGTTAAAAAATAAAAGACACGTATTTTTTCATTTGTAAATTAGACCAAAAATGACAAAGATACCTATAGCCCATTTAAATTACGCGTGACGTTAGATTTTGGGAGCTTTTTCGCAAATGAGTGACGTCAAAGACCCCCCACTCCTACATTTTGATGCCTAGTATCTTTGCTATTTTTTGTTTATATGAAAAAAGTAAAAACACGTGTCCACTTGGGCAAACACCTGGAGGCTTCGTTACCCATGTTCTCATAGACTCAGTCTAGACCCCTATCAGGGCCGTCATAATTATTCGGCGCCGGGGTGCCGGACTCAACCTGCGCCCTCGTGGGGGGGGGGGGGGGGGGGGGGGGACTCCCGGGGACCTGCGCCGCGCCGCCCCGGCAGCGCCCGGTAGGCTATGCCTAGACCTAACTATGCCCTTGTCCCGAACAAGACCTTGGGAGCAATTGGCGAACAAAGCGGCGCGATCCTTAGCAGGACTGTCCTAGTCAATAAAATGTACAAATAAAGATACCCAAGTGTAGTATTTTCCTGCAGATCAACGGTCACGATGGAGATGGACAAGAGCTAAGAAGGATTGGCGCCACAGCGGTGCAGGCGAAGTTACCAGGTTTGACATTGTGTTTGAAGCAATAATTAGGTAAAATGTACAACCTTATAGCAGTGTAGGGCGTCCTAGCATCAATGTCACATTTTGAAGAGCTAAAGATCGGTAAATATTTTTAATGCAACCAAAAATGATCAAAAATGTTTCGTGTATAATGTAGCTTAGCTAGCTGTACAGTCATCATGTAGCTTTCTAATAATTTTTTTTTATTAAAATCGGTCCAGTACTTTTTGGGTTCATTCGTTATACCTAATACAAAAATCTTTCCTCTTTATGATATTAGTGTAAGAAGTAGAAGGGGCCGCTCCCTTACATCCCTACTACTACAGTAGGGATGTAAGGGAGCGGCCTATCATCTTTTCGCTCCAAGCCAACCTCACCTGCACGTGGTGCATGACATCGTGCCGAATAACAAACGAGGCGCTGGCAACCGACTGGTGGCGGTATAACCATCACAATTGAAGGCGTAGCTAAATACTAAAGACCGGTGACGGGCAGCAGCGTCACCGGAGCAAGAAGCTACGCCCTGCGATCGCCAACCCGCCTGCCCAGCGTGGCGATTATGGGTATATCCTCCAGATGTTTGCCCTAAGTGGCGAACAACTGGAGAGGCCTATGTCCAGCAGTGGACTGTAATAGGCTGATGATGATGATGAGATGTAGTTATAGTTGTATCTACACACACTTACGAGTACATCTTTCTGTTTCAGATGCTCCCTATTTGACTACACCTCAAAAGGTACAATCTACCCGTTTTACACCAAGTAGTTTTATGCCAAGTCTTTCGTATTTGTACCATTTCTATCAGTGCCGTTATGTGGTAGGTGGAGGCGCGGTACCACGAGCGTGTGACGCTCACTTGCGACGTGGAGAGTCTGGTACCGGTCACCGCGCAGTGGACTAAGGACTCGACCAGGATTCAGCCTAAGATATCCAGCCTGTATGTAATATATTCTGTCGGAGGTTAAAATCTGTATTTTTAGTAGCTCGACATAATGGCTTCCCTACGCCTAATGGAAAGCGAAAGAGAAGCCCAAGTCGCTGTGACATCATCATCATCATCAGCCTATTGCGGGTTGGCGATCGCAGGGCGTAGCTTCTTGCTCCGGCGACGCTGCTGCCCGTCATCGGCCTGTGGTATTTAGCTACGCCTTCAATTGTGATGGTTATAAATATAAATAAATAAATATCAGACAACATACATTGCTCCGATCCCAAAGTAAGTAGCGTAAGCACTTGTGTTATGGGTATTAGAACAACGAAGGTACCACAAATAAATATTTAAATACAAATATAAACACCCAGACACGGAACAAACACAAGTGTTCATTACACGAATGTTTGTCCCGGGTGGGAATCGATCCCACGACCCTTGGTTCAGAAGGCAGGGGTCACTACCAATTGAGCCACCGAGCCAGTCAAAAGATGGTTATACCGCACATCATAGGTGGCTCCCTTACATCCTCGTCTTACAACACATTTTGCTTTTAGTCAAAGTACGTCTATAGAGTATGTCATAGAAGACATGGGCGAAGAACACGTGGGGACATATTCGTGCTTCGCGAGGAATGTCGCAGGATTGAAGACTGCTACTACCGAACTTGAGCTTACAGGTATGTGGGTTTAATGGTTAAACAAGTGTCTCAAGAGTTCTTTATCATAAGATAATACGAGGTACTTATATAGTCATCATCATCAGCTTATCGCAGTCCACTGCTGGATATAGGCCTCTCCGGCTGTTCGCCACTTTAGGCAAATATGTGGAGGCTTTGCCCATAATCGCCATGCTGGGCAGACGGTTTGGCAATAGCAGGGCGTAGATTCTTCCTCCGGTGACGCTGCTGCCCGTCATCGGCCTGTTGTATTTAGTTACGGCTTTCTCCTCGTATAAAAAGTACCTACCTCGAATTAGCTGATAATTTAGACTTATACTCATGAGTTGTATCAAAATACTGTATTGTGGACTGCACAGATAAAAAATAAACTGGTGGACAGCCACAAACATCAAAATCATTAAAAAAAAATTTTTAAGCACAGATTTCCACAGAATTAGTTCCTATTCGTTATTCCTACTAATATTATAAATGCGAAAGTTTGCTCAGATGGATGTTTGTTGCTCTTTCACGCAAAAACTATTGAATAGATTTTAATGTAGCTTATACATAGGATTAACACATAGGCATGATTTGTAAGACTATTAGTATTGTTCTACTACGCGGGCAGAGCCGCGGGCAACAGCTAGTATTATAATATACCCGACTTACGATTTTAGTTGACCCACCCCAAGTGAGCATCAGCCCTGGAAACGTGACCCTTCAGATGGGCGAAGAGCTAGCGATCTCCTGCCGGGTGTACAGCGAGGTGGTCCTACAGAGAATGCAGCTTATTATCAGCAGAATGGACAAAGATGGTGAGAATACTTGTTTTTTTTTTATAAAGAAGAGACTAATCTCCTCTATATTTTAGTAAAAATCTTTAAGGTTTCCATTTTTGCCATTTGGTCACGGAATCCTAAAAAGACGATTATAATTTGTAGCATTGATAAGGAAAAAAAAGTTTAATAAACGTTGTTCTATTTTCAGTAAAGGAAATCTACATAACGCCTAATCCAGAAGGCTTATACATTTACAACGAAACTATAGCACATGTGGACGAGAGACATACGGGGACGTACCATTGCGTTGCCGCAAATAGAGGTAAGTTTATGTGCACGTACTTGTTTGTTAGAAAGCGGAAACGGACGAATAGCTAAATCAATCAAGTGTCAGTTGCTACCGCCATACTGGCCTGTCTTTCTATATTTCACCGTAAAATTGGAAACACTGTTATTATATTATAATCTATCTCGCGAGATTGTAAACTGTCGACAGATAGTGAACTGTAACAAAATGCTTACAGTTTAACTATTATACTTACATTTATTATACTGACAGGCTCGGTGGCTCAAATGGTAGTGACCCCTGCTTTCTGAACCAAGGGTCGTGGGATCGATTCCCACCCGGGACAAACATTCGTGTGATGAACACTTGTGTTTGTCCCGTGTCTGGGTGTTTATATTTGTATTTAAGTATTTATTTGTGGTACCTTCGTTGTTGTGACACCCATAACACAAGTGCTTAAGCTACCTACTTACGTTGGGATCGGAGCAATGTATGTGATGTTGTCTGATACTAACTACTACAGATTTGAATTTAATGATTTCACTTCGATCGGTTATAATAATCTACCGAAAAATAATAGTTAAACTGAAAGCATTTTGTATTTATGTTACCTACAGTGCACAATCTGTCGACAGTTTACAATCTCGCGAGATAGGTTATAATCTAACGGTATTTACAATTTTACAGTGACTGCATTTTACACTACTGCACCCTCTATCACGGACATTAGCTCAGCAGCAGGTCTGGAGAGCACCACACTCGCAGGCGAGGTCCGATCCATCAGTGTGTGATCCTACTCATCTGAACACATCTTAACTAATCTTAACTAATATTATAAAGCTGAAGAGTTTGTTTGTTTGAACGCGCTAATCTCAGGAACTACTGGTCCGAAGTGAAAATCTTTTTGTGTTGAATAGACCATTTATCGAGGAAGGCTTTAGGCTATATAACATCACGTAATCACGTTGCAACTATTAGGAGCGAAGAAATAATGAAAAATGTAAAAAAAAAACTGGGAAAAAATAACTATTCCACGCGGACGAAGTCGCGAGCACAGCTAGTTCTTCGTATTATTGTTTGACATTACCCATTTCCATTCCAGCCGGCGTATCAAACCAGTCCATGGTAATAACCGTGCTCACCCAGCCCATAGTACAGATCCTGGGCCCGCACAGCATCAAGAGGCCCATACACTCCGACGTACAACTGTGCTGCCACGTCGAGAACGCGGACAGGATGCAGTGGGTGTCGCCCAACGGCACCGTGGTGGTGGAACAGGCCTTGAATGGGAGTTACGACGGCATGTTTGAAGTGGAGAACGTCACTGGAGGGTCTTGGACCTGCGTTGGGCTGAGAGGTTCTTATAAGAGTGAGTAGAAGAGGTCTAGAAACTGTCGCGGTTTTTAATGTTTTTTTTTATGTCCGCCACCGGACAGATTACCCGTCAGACTGAACGCAAAAAACCGCATGTTTGAACGACCTATAAAGTAAGTTGATCAGTTGTCTGTTTTAATTCAAAATGGGTTTGCGATCGGCTGCTATTCACCTGATGGTAAGCAATACCGTATTCCGTAATCGCTCCATCGAGCGAGCTCACCACCCAAACCGGCACACTGTCGCTTTGAAGGTTGTCTCAAGGAACAAAGGCCCACAGTACAAGCATCGGCTTAGTTTGGCAATAGATGGCGCTGTGGGGCCCAGTTTTTTTTTTTTTTTTTTTTTCTAAATGACTACGATGATGGCCAGGGCGGCCTTGTCATCATCACCGGACTGTTGGGGGAGCGGAAGGCTCTCACCCCTAAAAATTTAAGCAACGGCGCTGAGGGCGCCCCCTGTGGGGCTCGAGCCTCGGCTCAGGGCGTTGCTGGGAGATGCCCTACGGACGTATGTTTGGGAGAAAAGCGACCAGGCGCGGGCCGGTATCGTGAATAGGGCGCGAAAGCTGGGGGGCGACGCGACGGGAGTCCCCGCCGGCGGGGACGGAATGACGGTTGATTTGTAGTGTTATTTGTCGCGAGTTGTTCGGCGGCGGTCATGGCTAGAGTGATGGGGTCGTCGGCCTCCAAGAGGACGTGGCGGGGGCGGGTGGGGCCCAGTATTGCATTTCTTGGTTATTATGTTGTGACGGTGAGACGACCAGGATGATGATGAAGACGGGAGCAAGAACGAATGGAGCGAATAGAACGAATGGAATGAATGCATTGAAAAGTATGGGGAGGCTATATGCCTCCGTAGGATCGCAACGACTCCGCGATGTAAGTGGCACCCAGCGCCATCTATTGGTGTTAGTCTGTACTACACCTATTAATGTTTTATGCGGTTCGAGTAGCGGTGTTGTGGTTCGGGTGTTACAATGTTTCTTTTTTTTATTTCCAGCTGTCGATGTGATAGAGGTGGACGTTCTGATCAAGCCACAGGCGAGGGTCGAAGGCAGCAAGAACATCACGGTGATGAACGGCACCACACACGACATTACGTGCTACGTGACGGCCAAGCCCGCGCCCAGGATCGTTTGGCACAGGGAGACTGAGAACTTTCTCAACCATGTGGTGAGAACTTGTTACATAAATAGCCTATTTGTAAGATTAGACGAAAGTGAGAGAGGTAGGGCATAGCGAATCTTCGCTCGAATTGAGCTGCCCGTCCGGGGAAGGACCTCCACCCTATAGAATACCGCAGCCAAATGACCTCCGGGTCGTGTTCCTGCCGGTGAGTAGGGTTTCCGGAGCTCGTGGGGGTTTGGGGTTAGGCCGGCATGGCGGTGGCAACTGACAGGTAACTGACCAGTTACTTGCCCGTTGTTACAGCGACTTGGGCTTCTCTTTCGCTTTCTATCAGGCGTAGGGAAGCCATTATGTCGAGCTACTATAAAAAAAATAGATATTGCACAAGATTGGGAGTATGTCAGGGTAGTATTCTTGGTCCAATGTTTTATTTAACTGTCATCATCATCAGCATATTGCTGGCCACTGCTGGACATTGGCCTCTCCAATTGTTCGCCACTTAGGGCAAACATCTCGAGGATATACCCATAATCGCCACGCTGGGCAGGCAGATTGGCGGTCAGCTGTGGACCTTCGCAGACTAATTAATGATGATGATAAATGTTCCCTGTACCAGATGACACCGCTCGGTAACGACGTATACAAAAGCGTGTTGAAGCTGAACAGTTCCGAAGAGGGCGCGGAGGCGACGTACTTCTGCATCGGGGAGAACTCGGAGGGCATCGCCGAGGACGGCGTCGCGGTTACCGTGAGGAGGAAGATGACTCTGGTGGAGGGGTTTAATGGTCAGTGCACTCAATACTGAGAGTAATAATAAGTAAAAACAAAGGATATATTCATGATATACTGGGATGTAAGGGAGCGACCTATCATCTTTTCGCTCCAAGCCACTCTCACCTGCCCGTGGTGCGTCCTACTGATCAACAAACGAGGCTCTGGCAACCGACTGGTGGCGGTAGCTTAAATGTAGCTAAATACCACAGGCCGATGACTGGTAGCAGCTTGACCGAAACGAGGAGTAGCTCCTCGTTTCGGTCAAGCTGCTGCCAGCTGCCCTGCGATCGCCAACCCGACTGCCCAGCGTGGCGATTATGGGTAAAGCCTGGTCTAATCTAAACTGCAAGGACGATAACTGGGGTGTCTCCGATAACACTCAGTCAGACCCAAACCGATTTCGAAAAGTCCAATCTTGATACTTTTGAGTACCAATAACAAAGGTAGGTATACCAATATTAATGTACCGAGACCCTTTCTTTTTTTTAATTGCAAAGTCGTGGTTATACTTGATACCAACTCTCTGTTAGTTAAAGGCCTTCTACACGGTCGGAGTGGACCGCCTGCCAACGCGTCCTTGGTCGGATCAACCAATCTTTGTATTCATTCTACACGATCGGTGGTTGGCCAACCACGAACGCAGCCTGTCTCAAGAGATGCGCTCCCGACCAAGACCGTTGGCATCGACCAAATATTGGTCCATTTTTATATCCTCCTCCCTATAGAATACCGCAGTCAAATGACCTCTGGCCCTGGGTCGTGTTTCTGCAGGTGAGTAGGGTTTCCGGAGCTCGTGGGGGGTAAGGGTTGGGCCGGCATGGCGGTGGCAACTGACAGGTAACTTGCCAGGACCAGTTACTTGCCCGTTGTCACAGCGACTTGGGCTTCTCTTTCGCTTTCCATCAGGCGTAGGGAAGCCATTATGTCGAGCCACTATAAAAAAAAAGAAAAAAAAAAAGAATATCAATCCGAGCAAGGACGCGTTGGTCGGGCGGTCCATTCCGACCGTGTAGAAGGCCTTTCAAGTATCTGATACTACCATATTATCTAGCCTTATCAGCAACTCATCTCATGAATTCCACCGACAGACAAATCAGTGGAGATCTACTCCCAAGTGGACCTGCATTGCGAAGTAGACGCCCACCCTCCTGCCCGCATGACGTGGCACCACAACGGCACCGCTCTGGCAACCGACGCCAACGTGCAGGTGTCCGATGACGGCAGGATCATGTACGTGCTGATGGTAGACTTCGCCAACTTGGGCCAGTACAGCTGCGAGGCGGACAACGGATACGAGAAGCTCGTCGTAAATGGGACTCTAAGTGTTAGAGGGTTAGGTAAGTTTTGGCTGGGAATCAATAAAAAGCTGTTCTCTCATAACCTCCCGGTGCTTTCGCTCTACCAACATGAGTCGCCACCAAAGAATGGCTACGATGAGGACTCGAGCCTTACGACATTATAAACATATAGCTGTTCAAAGTCTAGATAAATAGGAACTGTAAGTGTTGGGGAATTGGGTAAGTTTTCGTTTGGGAAAGGGAATTGGGAAGGTTTACTGAAGGGGTCATTCACAAAATACGTCGCATGAATATTTTGACTTTTTGACCCCTACCCCCTCGTTGTCACAGGTTTCTTCCTTCTGTGTCAAACTTCCTGTACTCCCTCCCCCCTCCTTCAGTGTGACGTAATTTATGGCTGGCTCCTAAGTAGATTTTATGGGTCTCCCACCTAAGTGGACTATCTTCTTCTTCTTGTCGAGTCGACAGCAAATCGTTATATATAATGAGACCAAAACTCCGAAACGCGGATCGCTTTATCGTTAGCGTTCAGTAAGTCCTCGAGCGAACATGTATCTGGGCACGCGGGGCACTGGAGCAGGTGGGCCATAGTTTGAAGGACGGCACCACACCCGCACCGGTTAGCAGAGGCGTCCACAAAGCCCCACCTACACAGGTTGTCCTTGCACAGTGGACTATAATGCCCTGGCACCACAACGGCACCGCTTTGGCAACGGACGCCAACGTGCAGGTGTCCGACGACGGCAGCGTCATGTACGTGCTGATGGTAAACTTCGCCGACTTGGGCCAGTACAGCTGCGCGGCGGACAACGGATACGAGAAGCTCGTTGTAAATGGGACTCTAAGTGTTAGGGGGTTAGGTAAGTTTTGGCTTGGCAAAATAATGTAATAGTGCATTCACACATAGCTGTTCTTTATGAACCTCTCGGTTTTCGCTCTACCAATATGAGTTGTCAGCAAAGCTCTTCTTAAGGTTATCAAAGAACGGATTCGAGCCTTACGACGTTGTGATAATACAGCTGATCAAACCCCATTTATATTGGAACTGTAAGTGATCGGGAATTGTGTAAGTTTTCGATTGAAAAATGTTTACTAAAGGATCATTCATAAATTACGTCACACCAATACTTTGACTTTTTGACCCCTCCCCCCCATTGCCGCCCGCATACATTTCTCACACTTAATTAGGCAATATAGATTATCAAACTTCAGCTGTGACTTTACAAAAAAAATGTTTTTAGAGTCGCCTGTGCTTGAAAAGGAACCGGCGAAACAGGCAGTGCGCAGGGGAGACTCGTCGATATTAACATGTAGGTGAGATTGTGTATTTTATTAACATAGCGCTCTTTTTTTTTGTTTAAATATCCGACATTACGTATTGATCCAATGTATTTCAGTCCTTCAATGAAACAATGTATTTCAGAGTCCTTCAATGAAACAATGTATTTCAGAGTCCTTCAATGAAACAATGTATTTCAAAGTCCTTCAATGAAACAATGTATTTCAGAGTCCTTCAATGAAACAATGTATTTCAAAGTCCTTCAATGAAACAATGTATTTCAGAGTCCTTCAATGAAACAATGTATTTCAGAGTCCTTCAATGAAACAATGTATTTCAGAGTCCTTCAATGAAACAATGTATTTCAGAGTTCTTCAAGGAAAACCAGAGCCAATTTTATCGTGGCAGTATAGAAGAAACTCGTCTGCAGAGTTCAGTGACCTCCCTTGGGGCATAGAGCTCCCGGACGACGGGACCAACCTGACAATGTCTGAAGTTACGGTCGACCATGACGGGGTGTATCGCTGCGTCGCGGAAAACGTCATTGGGAGGGATGAATATGACGTACAGTTGGTGGTTCAGTGTAAGTCCTAAGATATATTGAGGAATAGTAACCAATCGGATCAGGTCCAGATATATCAGACAAAATCACATACATTTCTCTAATCCCAAAGTAAGTGGCACTTGTATTATGGGTATCAAAAGAACGAAGGAACCACAAATAAATACTTAAATACAAATATAAACATCCAGACACGGAACAAACACAAGTGTTCATCACACGAATGTTTGTCCCGGGTGGGAATCAAACCCACGACCATTGGTTCAGAAGGCAGGGGTCACTACCAATTGAGCCACCGAGCCAGTCATACATATTAGGGAATAGTATCCAACAGAAAACTAATTTTCGGAAACTTATCTAAAATTATGGGCACATATCTTCCAGATATTTGCCCCAAGTAGCGAACAACCGTAGAGGCCTATGTCCAGCAGTGGCCTGCAATATGCTGATGATGATGATCTTATACCGAAATCTGGTGTACTTTTTATACCTTAATTTATTGCTGCTATACAGGGTACGTAGGGAGATAAGTGAAACGAATCAGTATTGAAACAAGACTGCTATACTCAGGTGTAATAAGAATTTGGATTATATACGAGAAGGTTAAATACATAGAGAGTAGAAGTCCCTTAGAATACATTCTTTCTACAGATCCACCGGAGCTCATTGAACCTTCAAATGCCACCACGAGCTTTGACGAGCCTATCGAAGTAGAGGCGGGGCATAAAGTGATCCTGTCTTGCAAGGCGGTAGGCGCGCCGCCGCCCGCCGTCGTCTGGACCAAGAACCGCAAACCGCTGGCTTATACGAACAATGTGTGAGTTAATAGGCTTGTTGAATAATTTGACAGCTACATTAAAGCAGAAGCGTAGCGTGCCTTGGCGGGGCCCCGTATACAAATTTGCTTAGGAAGGGTAAAAAAGAAATTGCTTTTTTGACTTCTGTCTTTTGATAAAAAAAATGTTGCTTACGCATGTTAAGGGCCCCTGTAGCCCGGGGGCCCCGTATAATTGATACGGCAGATACGGCGGTAGCTTACGCCTCTGCATAATGAGTGTTACCTTAGTGAATTCGCCGCCAGAGGTGCTAATACATATTATTATAGCGATAGGTTTCCAAAACTCCGATTAGGTACTTATGCTTTACACAAACCTCCAGATAATTGACCAAGTGGCGAACAACTGGAGAGGATTGCGATAGGATGTCGATGTGATGTGATTTTTTTTTATAAGAAGAGCTTTCAGGATGGCTTGATGGTAAGCGGTCGTGAGGTCCAAAAGATAGGTCGACAGGCATAATAGACCAAACCCATTGCGCCTGTAGCCCTCACCCTGAAGGCCCACTGAGATGCCGTTTCACGCCCCGCCTAAAGAACCCAGGATTGTAAGAGGAAGGAAACACTTGAGCTGGAAGGGCATTCCATGACTTAATGGCACGGGGCAAGAACGAATATTACCACTTTATATAATATTTACTTTTAACCACACCCACCCGGTCCTTCGTTTGTCTGTCTTCGGAAGTAGGCCTCCTACAAAATTTTCCATCTCTGTCTACTTGCCATCTCAGAGGGGGACTGATTACTTAGTAATTATAAATATTTTCAGGTACTTGAATGATGGCTATGATTTGGTGATTGAGAATGTCTCGGCTTTCGACTCCGGCCTATTCACGTGCACTGCGACCAGCGTTTTGGGTTCCTCAGAAAAGAACTTTACTTTATTTGTTTATGGTAAGTCTGGAATTTTATTTCATCATCATCGTCAGCCCAATGCAGTCCACTGCTGGACATAGGCCTCTCCAGTTGCTCGCCACTTAGGGTAAATACCTGGAGGGTATACACATAATCAACACGCTCTGAGCAGGCGGGTTGGCAATCGCAGAGCGTAGTTTCTCGCTCCGGTGACGCTGCTGCCCGTCGTCGGTATACGTACTTACGGAGGTGACGGCGAAATGATTCACACTCAAATTAGTCTTCCCTAAGTCGCGCCTCCTTCTTTGTACAATATCATCATCATCATCATCATCAGCCCGTGTCAGTCCACTGCTGGACATAGGCCTCTCCTGATGTTCGCCACCATGATCTATTGTACAATGAATAAACAAAAAAAATGCATGGGCATATTTCTATGGAGAAATATATCAAGGATAGAACGCCCTTGTGTGTGCTAAACGAGTGTTCTATGTATAATTGCAGTGCGCCCCTCAATAAGTCCTCTCGAGGAGCCGCCCGGCACAGACTTCGTGGAGGGTCAGCTCGTGCAGTTGCCGTGCGCGGCCAGCGGCGTGCCCATGCCCAGGGTGCAGTGGCTACGCGATGGCAACAAACTTACTGATACGAGGAAGTACATTGATGAGTTTGGTATGAGGTAAGATACAATTGTGTTGAATATTTAGTACATACAAGTACATATATAGCACTAAGTTTTCGGGTCGGAATTACCTGCCTCCGCATGGCGCTTTCCGAAGGTTCTGCCACTTTGACGTCAAAATGCACATATAAGTAGTACAAACCCTTGCATGTGCTATATTTTAAATTGGGGACTTGGTCCCGCGATTTTGACGCTCACTTTAAGTTGAGAGTGAAACGGTTTTAGCTGGGTAAGTTGCTTCATTGTGTACTGCGATATCGCTTACCATCAGGCGGAGCTCAGTCAAGCGGGAAGTCATTTCGAAAAAAAGGCAATGGCAACAGGTCTATTTCTGCCAATGTAGGTATTGTAGGACGACCTTAGGTCCAGATTATGGGTAAATCCTCCAGACGTTTGCACTAAGTGGCGAACAACTGGAGAGGCCTATGTGCAGTGGACTGCAATAGGCTGATGATGATGATGAGGTCCCCAGATGTATGGGGTCAGGTCTCAGGAGTGCCAGCCGAACCGTGGCATTAGTATTATAGTTCATTCGCGTTAAGAAAATAGTGACTCATCACCGACT